>CP137686.1:28778429-28978844 GCA_037976565.1 Mesocentrotus franciscanus
TCCCTTTCCGATCTCATTCGTTTAAGCCTGGGGTAGCGGCCCAAACTTTAGGGCCTAGTCAGTAGTGAATCGTCACCTCTGATTCTTTAGCTTTTGAAAATCATTATCACCCCTCAACTTCCTCCCTTTGGCAACTGTTTACTCTCCAGGAAGGTATCTTCTTGCCCTGAAAAATCCTTCTCCGTGTGGAGAAGTAAACCCCTACAGCCTAAAGCAATTTTCTTTCCGATCTCATTCGTTTAAGCCTGGGGTAGCGGCCCAAACTTTAGGGACCCCGAGTCTGTAGTGAATCGTCAACCCTCATTCTTTAGCTTTTATATCAGCATCACCCTGAACCTCATCCCTTTGGTATTTGTTTACTCTCTAGGAAGGTTTCCCTTGCCCTGAAAATTCTTCTCCGTGTGGAGAAGTATTTCCTTATAGCCTAAAGCAATTTCATTTCCGATCTCATTCGTTAAAGCCTTGGGGTAGTGGCCCAAACTTTAGGGAGCCCTAGTCAGTAGTGAATCGTCACCCCTGATTCTTTAGCTTTTTAAAATCATTATATCCCCCTCAACTTCCTCCCTTTGGCAACTGTTTACTCTCCAGGAACGTATCTCCTTGCCCTGAAAAATTCTTCTCCGTGTGGAGAAGTGAACCCCTACAGCCTTAAGCAATTTCCTTTCCGATCTCATTCGTTTAAGCCTGGGGTAGCGGCCCAAACTTTAGGGACCCCGAGTCTGTATTGAATCGTCAACCCTCATTCTTTAGCTTTTTATATCAGCATCACCCCCTGAACCTCATCCCTTTGGTATTTGTTTACTCTCTAGCAAGGTTTCCCTTTCCCTGAAAATGTCTTCTCCGTGTGGAGAACTATACTCCCACAGCCTAAAGCAATTTCCTTTCCGATCTCGTTCGTTAAAGCCTGGAGTAGCGGCCCAAACTTTAGGGAGCCCTAGTCCGTAGTTAATTGTCACCCGTGATTCTTTAGCTTTTTTCAAAATTGCCCCCTCACCCTTCCACTCCTCCTTTGGCATTTGTTTACTCTCTAGCGAGGTATCCCCTTCACTTGAAACGCCCTCTCTATGCGGGAAGTATAACCCTAGAGCCTAAAGCAATTTCCTTGACGATTTCATTCGTTTAAGCCTTGGGGTACAGGCCCAAACTTTAGGAAGCCCTAGCCCGTAGTGAATCGTTAACCCTCAATCTTTGGCTTCTTTTAATCAGCATCACCCCCTCAACCTCATCCCTTTCGCAACTTATTACTCTCCAGGAAGGTATCTCCTTGCCCTGAAAAATTCTTCTCCGTGTGGAGAAGTATACCCCTACTGCCTTAAGCAATTTCCTCTCCGATCTCATTCGTTTAAGCCTGGGGTAGCGGCCCAAACTTTAGGGACCCCGAGTCTGTAGTGAATCGTCAACCCTCATTCTTTGGCTTCTTTTAATCAGCATCACCCCCCTCAACCTCCTCCCTTTGGCAACTGTTTATTCACCAGGAAGGTATCCCATTGAGCTGAAAATGTCTTCTCTATGTCGAGAAGTATTACTCCGACAGCCTTAAGCATTTTCCATTCCGATCTCATTCGTTTAAGCCTGGGGTAACGGCCCAAACTTTAGGGAGCCCGAGTCTGTAGTGAATCGTCAACCCTCATTCTTTAGCTTTTAAAATCAGTATCACCCTCACCCCTCCACTCCCCCTTTGGCATTTGTTTACTCTCGAGGAAAGTTTACCCTTGAACAGAAAGTTTCTTCTCTGTGTTAAAAAGTATAACAAGTACAGCCTAAAGCAATTTCCTTTTTATCTCATTCGTTTAAGCGTGGGGTAGAGGCAAAAACTGAAGGCAGCTCGTATATAGTGAATCGTCAACCCTTATTCTTTTCCCTTTTTTTAAATTACCCCCTTACTCTTCCACTATCCCTTTGGCATTGGTTTACTCTCCAGCGAGGTATTCCATTAACCTGGAAATGTCTTCTATATGTCGAGAAGTACGATCCCTACATACTACAGCAATTTCCTTTCCGATCTCATTCTTTTAAGCCTGGGGGTACCGGCCCAAACGTTCGGGAGCCCTAGCCCTTAGTGAATCGTCAACCCTGATTCTTTAGCTTTTTATATCAGCATCACCCCGTCAACCTCCTCCCTTTGGTATCTGTTTACTCTCCAGGAAGGTATCCCCTTGCCCTGAAAATGTCTTCTCCGTTTTAAGAAGTATATCCCTACAGCCTAAAGCAATTTCCTTTCCAATCTCATTCGTTTAAGCCTGGGGTAGCGGCCCAAAATTTAGGGACCCGAGCCCGTATTGAATCGTCAACCCTCATTCTTTAGCTTTTTATATCAGCATCACCCCCTCAACCTCATCCCTTTGGTATTTGTTTACTCTCTAGCAAGGTTTCACCTTGCCCTGGAAATGTCTTCTCCGTGTGGAGATGTACATGTATACTCCCACAGCCTAAAGCAATTTCCTTTCCGATCTCATTTGTTTATGCCTGGGGAAGAGGCAAAAACTTGAGGCATCTCGTACAAAGTGAATCGTCAACCTTGATTCTTTACCTTTTTTTCAAAATTGCCCCCTCACCCTTCCACTCCTAATTTGGCTTTTTTACTCTCTAGCAAGGTATCCCCTTGACGTGGAAATGTTCTCTCTATGTGGAGAAGTATAACCCCTAGAGCCTAAAGCAATTTCATTTCCGATCTCTATCGTTTAAGCCTTGGGGTAGTGGCCCAAACTTTAGGGAGCCCTAGTCAGTAGTGAATCGTCACCCCTGATTCTTTAGCTTTTAAAATTATTATCACCCCCTCAACCTCATCCCTTTGCAACTGTTTACTCTCCAGGTAGGTATCTCATTGAGCCGGAAATGGCTTCTCTATGTCGAGAAGTATAACCCATACAGCCTTAGGAATTTTCCTTTCCGTTCTCATTCGTTGAAGCCTGGGGTAGCGGCCCAAACTTAGGGAGCCCGAGTCTGTAGTGAATCGTCTACCCTCCTCCTTTATTTTTTAAATCATTATCACCCCCTCAACCTCCTCCCTTTGGCAACTGTTTACTCTCCAGGAACGTATCCCCTTGCCCTGAAAATTTCTTCTCCGTGTGGAGAAGTATACCCCTATAGCCTAAAGCAATTTCCTTTCCGATTTCATTCCGCCCAAACTTTAGGGAGCCCTAGCCCGTAGTGAATCGTTAACCCTCATTCTTTGGCTTCTTTTAATGAGCATCACCCCCTCAACCTCATCCCTTTGGCAACTGTTTACTCTCCAGGAAGGTATCTCTTTGCCCTGAAAGTTTCTTCTCCGTGTGGAGAAGTGTACTCCCACAGCCTAAAGCAATTTCCTTTCCGATCTCATTTGTTTATGCCTAGGGTAGAGGCAAAAACTTGAGGCATCTCGTATATAGTGAATCGTCAAGCCTGATTCTTTAGCTTTTTTCAAAATTGTCCCCTTCACCCTTCCACTCCTCATTTGGCATTTGTTTACTCTCTAGCAAGGTATCCCCTTGACGTGGAAATGTTCTCTCTATGTGGAGAAGTATAACCCCTAGAGTCTAAAGCAATTTCCATTCCGATTTCATTCCTTTAAGCCTTGGGGTACCAGCCCAAACTTTAGGGAGCCCTAGCCCGTATTGAATCGTCAACCCTCATTCTTTTGCTTTTTGAATCAGCATCACCCCCTCAACCTCCTCCGTTTGGTATCTGCTTACTCTCCAGCGACGTAAACCATTGACCTGGAAATGTCTTCTCTTTGTTGATTGAGAAGTATACCCCTACAGCCTTAAGCAATTTCCTTTCCGATCTCATTCGTTTAAGCCTGGGGTAGCGGCCCAAACTTTAGGGACCCCGAGTCTGTAGTGAATCGTCAACCCTCATTCTTTAGCTTTTTATATCAGCATCACCCCCTCAACCTCATCCCTTTGGCAACTGTTTACTCTCCAGGAAGGTATCTCTTTGCCCTGAAAGTTTCTTCTCCGTGTGGAGAAGTGTACTCCCACAGCCTAAAGCAATTTCCTTTCCGATCTCATTTGTTTATGCCTGGGGTAGAGGCAAAAACTTGAGGCATCTCGTACATAGTGAATCGTCAACCCTGATTCTTTAGCTTTTTTCAAAATTGCCCCTTCACCCTTCCACTCCTCCTTTGGCATTTGTTTACTCTCTAGCAAGGTATCTCCTTGCCCTGAAAGATTATTCTCCGTGTGGAGAAGTATACCCCTACAGCCTTAAGCAATTTCCTTTCCGATTTCAATCGTTTAAGCCTTGGGGTACCAGCCCAAACTTTAGGGAGCCCGAGCCTGTAGTGAATCGTCAACCCTCATTCTTTAGCTTTTTATATCAGCATCACCCCCTGAACCTCATCCCTTTGGTATTTGTTTACTCTCTAGCAAGGTTTCCCTTGCCCTGAAAATGTCTTCTCCGTGTGGAGAAGTATACTCCCACAGCCTAAAGCAATTTCCTTTCCGATCTCGTTCGTTAAAGCCTGGAGTAGCGGCCCAAACTTTAGGGAGCCCTAGTCCGTATTGAATCGTCAACCCTCATTCTTTTGCTTTTGAATCAGCATCACCCCCTCAACCTCCTCCGTTTGGTATCTGCTTACTCTCCAGCGACGTAAACCATTGACCTTTGGAAACTTTTTACTCTCAAGGAAGGTATCCCCTTGCCCTGAAAAATTCTTCTCCGTGTGGAGAAGTATACCCCTACAGCCTAAAGCAATTTCCTTTCCGATCTCATTCGTTTAAGCCTGGGGTAGCGGCCCAAACTTTAGGGAGCCCGAGCCTGTAGTGAATCGTCAACCCTCATTCTTTAGCTTTTATATCAGCATCACCCCTCAACCTCATCCCTTTGGTATTTGTTTACTCTCTAGCAAGGTTTCCCTTTCCCTGAAAATGTCTTCTCCGTGTGGAGAAGTATACTCCCACAGCCTAAAGCAATTTCCTTTCCGATCTCATTCGTTTAAGCCTGGGTAGCGGCCCAAACTTTAGGGAGCCCTAGTCCGTAGTGAATCGTCACCCTGATTCTTTAGCTTTTTTCAAAATTGCCCCCTCACCCTTCCACTCCTCCTTTGGCATTTGTTTACTCTCTAGCGAGGTATCCCCTTCACTTGGAAACGCCCTCTCTATGCGGGGAAGTATAACCCCTAGAGCCTAAAGCAATTTCCTTGACGATTTCATTCGTTTAAGCCTTGGGGTACAGGCCCAAACTTTAGGAAGCCCTAGCCCGTAGTGAATCGTTAACCCTCATTCTTTGGCTTTTTTAATCAGCATCACCCCTCAACCTCATCCCTTTGGCAACTTATTACTCTCCAGGAAGGTATCTCCTTGCCCTGAAAATTCTTCTCCGTGTGGAGAAGTATACCCCTACAGCCTTAAGCAATTTCCTTTCCGATCTCATTCGTTTAAGCCTGGGGTACCGGCCCAAACTTTAGGGCCCGAGTCTGTAGTGAATCGTCAACCCTCATTCTTTGGCTTTTTTCAGCATCACCCCTCAACCTCCCCTTTGGCAACTGTTTACTCTCCAGGAAGGTATCCCATTCAGCTGGAAATGTCTTCTCTATGTAGAAGTATAACTCCGACAGCCTTAAGCAATTTCTTTTCGATCTCATTCGTTTAAGCCTGGGGTAACGGCCCAAACTTTAGGGAGCCCAGTAGGTAGTGAATCGTCAACCCTGATTCTTTAGCTTTTTGAATCAGCATCACCCCCTCAACCTCCTCCCTTTGGTATCTGTTTACTCTCCAGGAAGGTATCCCCTTGCCCTGAAAATGTCTTCTCCGTTTTGAGAAGTATACTCCCACAGCCTAAAGCAATTTCCTTTCCGATCTCATTTGTTTATGCCTGGGGAAGAGGCAAAAACTTGAGGCATCTCGTACAAAGTGAATCGTCAACCTTGATTCTTTACCTTTTTTTCAAAATTGCCCCCTCACCCTTCCACTCCTAATTTGGCTTTTTTACTCTCTAGCAAGGTATCCCCTTGACGTGGAAATGTTCTCTCTATGTGGAGAAGTATAACCCCTAGAGCCTAAAGCAATTTCATTTCCGATCTCTATCGTTTAAGCCTTGGGGTAGTGGCCCAAACTTTAGGGAGCCCTAGTCAGTAGTGAATCGTCACCCCTGATTCTTTAGCTTTTAAAATTATTATCACCCCCTCAACCTCATCCCTTTGCAACTGTTTACTCTCCAGGTAGGTATCTCATTGAGCCGGAAATGGCTTCTCTATGTCGAGAAGTATAACCCATACAGCCTTAGGAATTTTCCTTTCCGTTCTCATTCGTTGAAGCCTGGGGTAGCGGCCCAAACTTAGGGAGCCCGAGTCTGTAGTGAATCGTCTACCCTCCTCCTTTATTTTTTAAATCATTATCACCCCCTCAACCTCCTCCCTTTGGCAACTGTTTACTCTCCAGGAACGTATCCCCTTGCCCTGAAAATTTCTTCTCCGTGTGGAGAAGTATACCCCTATAGCCTAAAGCAATTTCCTTTCCGATTTCATTCCGCCCAAACTTTAGGGAGCCCTAGCCCGTAGTGAATCGTTAACCCTCATTCTTTGGCTTCTTTTAATGAGCATCACCCCCTCAACCTCATCCCTTTGGCAACTGTTTACTCTCCAGGAAGGTATCTCTTTGCCCTGAAAGTTTCTTCTCCGTGTGGAGAAGTGTACTCCCACAGCCTAAAGCAATTTCCTTTCCGATCTCATTTGTTTATGCCTAGGGTAGAGGCAAAACTTGAGGCATCTCGTATATAGTGAATCGTCAAGCCTGATTCTTTAGCTTTTTTCAAAATTGTCCCCTTCACCCTTCCACTCCTCATTTGGCATTTGTTTACTCTCTAGCAAGGTATCCCCTTGACGTGGAAATGTTCTCTCTATGTGGAGAAGTATAACCCTAGAGTCTAAAGCAATTTCCATTCCGATTTCATTCCTTTAAGCCTTGGGGTACCAGCCCAAACTTTAGGGAGCCCTAGCCCGTATTGAATCGTCAACCCTCATTCTTTTGCTTTTGAATCAGCATCACCCCCTCAACCTCCTCCGTTTGGTATCTGCTTACTCTCCAGCGACGTAAACCATTGACCTGGAAATGTCTTCTCTTTGTTGATTGAGAAGTATACCCCTACAGCCTTAAGCAATTTCCTTTCCGATCTCATTCGTTTAAGCCTGGGGTAGCGGCCCAAACTTTAGGGACCCCGAGTCTGTAGTGAATCGTCAACCCTCATTCTTTAGCTTTTTATATCAGCATCACCCCCTCAACCTCATCCCTTTGGCAACTGTTTACTCTCCAGGAAGGTATCTCTTTGCCCTGAAAGTTTCTTCTCCGTGTGGAGAAGTGTACTCCCACAGCCTAAAGCAATTTCCTTTCCGATCTCATTTGTTTATGCCTGGGGTAGAGGCAAAACTTGAGGCATCTCGTACATAGTGAATCGTCAACCCTGATTCTTTAGCTTTTTTCAAAATTGCCCCTTCACCCTTCCACTCCTCCTTTGGCATTTGTTTACTCTCTAGCAAGGTATCTCCTTGCCCTGAAAGATTATTCTCCGTGTGGAGAAGTATACCCCTACAGCCTTAAGCAATTTCCTTTCCGATTTCAATCGTTTAAGCCTTGGGGTACCAGCCCAAACTTTAGGGAGCCCGAGCCTGTAGTGAATCGTCAACCCTCATTCTTTAGCTTTTTATATCAGCATCACCCCCTGAACCTCATCCCTTTGGTATTTGTTTACTCTCTAGCAAGGTTTCCCTTGCCCTGAAAATGTCTTCTCCGTGTGGAGAAGTATACTCCCACAGCCTAAAGCAATTTCCTTTCCGATCTCGTTCGTTAAAGCCTGGAGTAGCGGCCCAAACTTTAGGGAGCCCTAGTCCGTATTGAATCGTCAACCCTCATTCTTTTGCTTTTTGAATCAGCATCACCCCCTCAACCTCCTCCGTTTGGTATCTGCTTACTCTCCAGCGACGTAAACCATTGACCTTTGGAAACTTTTTACTCTCAAGGAAGGTATCCCCTTGCCCTGAAAAATTCTTCTCCGTGTGGAGAAGTATACCCCTACAGCCTAAAGCAATTTCCTTTCCGATCTCATTCGTTTAAGCCTGGGGTAGCGGCCCAAACTTTAGGGAGCCCGAGCCTGTAGTGAATCGTCAACCCTCATTCTTTAGCTTTTTATATCAGCATCACCCCCTCAACCTCATCCCTTTAGTATTTGTTTACTCTCTAGCAAGGTTTCCCCTTGCCCTGAAAATGTCTTCTCCGTGTAGAGAAGTATACCCCTACAGCCTTAAGCAATTTCCTTTCCGATCTCATTTGTTTAAGCCTGGGGTAGCGGCCCAAACTTTAGGGAGCCCAGCCTGTAGTGAATCGTCAACCCTCATTCTTTAGCTTTTTATATCAGCATCACCCCTCAACCTCATCCCTTTGGTATTTGTTTACTCTCTAGCAAGGTTTCCCTTGCCCTGAAAATGTCTTCTCCGTGTGGAGAAGTATACTCCCACAGCCTAAAGCAATTTCCTTTCCGATCTCGTTCGTTAAAGCCTTGAGTAGCGGCCCAAACTTTAGGGAGCCCTAGTCCGTAGTTAATTGTCACCCCTGATTCTTTAGCTTTTTTTCAAAATTGCCCCCTCACCCTTCCACTCCTCCTTTGACATTTGTTTACTCTCTAGCGAGGTATCCCCTTGACTTGGAAATACCCTCTCTATGCGGGGAATTATAACCCCTAGAGCCTAAAGCAATTTCCTTTCCGATTTCATTCGTTTAAGCCTTGGGGTACCAGCCCAAACTTTAGGGAGCCCTAGCCCGTATTGAATCGTCAACCCTCATTCTTTTGCTTTTGAATCAGCATCACCCCCTCAACGTCCTCCGTTTGGTATCTGCTTACTCTCCAGCGACGTAAACCATAGACCTGGAAATGTCTTCTCTATGTTGAGAAGTATACCCCTACAGCCTAAAGCAATTTCCTTTCCGATCTCATTCGTTTAAGCCTGGGGTAGCGGCCCAAACTTTAGGGAGCCCAAGCCAGTAGTGAATCGTCAACCCTCATTCTTTAGCTTTTTATATCAGCATCACCCCCTCAACCTCATCCCTTTAGTATTTGTTTACTCTCTAGCAAGGTTTCCCCTTGCCCTGAAAATGTCTTCTCCGTGTAGAGAAGTATACTCCGACAGCCCAAAGCAATTTCCTTTCCGATCTCATTTGTTTAAGCCTGGGGTAGCGGCCCAAACTTTAGGGAGCCCGAGCCTGTAGTGAATCGTCAACCCTCATTCTTTAGCTTTATATATCAGCATCACCCCTCAACCTCATCCCTTTGGTATTTGTTTACTCTCTAGCAAGATTTTCCCTTGCCCTGAAAATGTCTTCTCCGTGTGGAGATGTATACCCCTACAGCCTTAAGCAATTTCCTTTCCGATCTCATTCGTTTAAGCCTGGGGTAGCGGCCCAAACTTTAGGGAGCCCGAGCCTGTAGTGAATCGTCAACCCTCATTCTTTAGCTTTTTATATCAGCATCACCCCCCTCAACCTCATCCCTTTGGTGTTTGTTTACTCTCTAGCAAGGTTTCCCCTTGCCCTGAAAATGTCTTCTCCGTGTGGAGAAGTATACACCGACAGCCTAAAGCAATTTCCTTTCCGATCTCATTTGTTTAAGCCCGGGGTAGCGGCCCAAACTTTAGGAAGCCCTAGCCCGTAGTGAATCGTTAACCCTCAATCTTTGGCTTCTTTTAATCAGTATCACCCCCTCAACCTCCTCCCTTTGGCAACTGTTTAGTCTCCAGGAAGGTATCCCATTCAGCTGGAAATGTCTTCTCTATTTAGAAGTATAACTCCAAAGCCTTAAGCATTTTTCTTTTCGATCTCATTCGTTTAAGCCTGGGCTAACGGCCCAAACTTTAGGGAGCCCGAGTCTGTAGTGAATCGTCAACCCTGATTCTTTTGCTTTTTTGAACCAGCATCACCCCCTCAACCTCCTCCCTTTGGTATCTGTTTACTCTCCAGGAAGGTATCCCCTTGCCCTGAAAATGTCTTCTCCGTGTGGAGAAGTATACTCCCACAGCCTAAAGCAATTTCCTTTCCGATCTCATTTGTTGAAGCCTGGAGTAGCGGCCCAAACTTTAGGGAGCCCTAGTCCGTAGTTAATTGTCACCCTGATTCTTTAGCTTTTTTCAAAATTGCCCCTCACCCTTCCACTCCTCCTTTGGCATTTGTTTACTCTCTAGCGAGGTATCCCCTTGACATGGAAATGACGTCTCTATGTGGGAAGTATAATCCCTAGAGCCTAAAGCAATTTCCTTTCCGATTTCATTTGTTTAAGCCTGGAGTAGCGGCCCAAACTTTAGGAGCCCTAGTCCGTAGTGAATCGTCACCCCTGATTCTTTAGCTTTTTTTCAAAATTGCCCCCTCACCCTTCCACTCCTCCTTTGGTATCTGTTTACTCTCCAGGAAGGTATCCCCTTGCCCTGAAAATGTCTTCTCCGTTTTGAGAAGTATATCCCTACAGCCTAAAGCAATTTTCTGTCCGATCTCATTCGTTTAAGCCTTGGGTAGCGGCCCAAACTTTAGGGACCCCGAGCATGTAGTGAATCGTCAACCCTCATTCTTTAGCTTTTAAAATCAGTATCACCCTCACCCTCCACTCCCTTTGGCATTTGTTTACTCCCCAGCGAGGCATTCCCTTGCCCTGAAAATTTCTTCTCCGTGTGGAGAAGTATACCCTTATAGCCTAAAACAATTTCATTTCCGATCTCATTCGTTAAAGCCTTGGGGTAGTGGCCCAAACTTTAGGGAGCCCTAGTCAGTAGTGAATCGTCACCCCTGATTCTTTAGCTTTTTAAAATCATTATCACCCCCTCAACTTCCTCCCTTTGGCAAGTGTTTACTCTCCAGGAACGTATCCCCTTGCAAATTTCTTCTCCGTGTGGAGAAGTATACCTCTATAGCCTAAAGCAATTTCCTTTCCGATTTCATTCGGCCCAAACTTTAGGAGCCCTAGCCCGTAGTGAATCGTTAACCCTCATTCTTTGGCTTCTTTTAATGAGCATCACCCCCTCAACCTCATCCCTTTGGCAACTGTTTACTCTCCAGGAAGGTATCTCTTTGCCCTGAAAGTTTCTTCTCCGTGTGGAGAAGTGTACTCCCACAGCCTAAAGCAATTTCCTTTCCGATCTCATTTGTTTATGCCTGGGGTAGAGGCAAAAACTTGAGGCATCTCGTACATAGTGAATCGTCAACCCTGATTCTTTAGCTTTTTTCAAAATTGCCCTCACCCTTCCACTCCTCCTTTGGCATTTGTTTACTCTCTAGCAAGGTATCTCCTTGACGTGGAAATGTTCTCTCTATGTGGAGAAGTATAACCCCTAGAGCCTAAAGCAATTTCCTTTCCGATTTCAATCGTTTAAGCCTTGGGTACCAGCCCAAACTTTAGGAGCCCTAGCCCGTATTGAATCGTCAACCCTCATTCTTTTGCTTTTGAATCAGCATCACCCCCTCAACCTCCTCCGTTTGGTATCTGCTTACTCTCCAGCGACGTAAACCATTGACCTGGAAATGTCTTCTCTATGTTGAGAAGTATACCCCTACAGCCTTAAGCAATTTCCTTTCCGATCTATTTCGTTTAAGCCTGGGGTAGCGGCCCAAACTTTAGGGAGCCCTAGTCCGTAGTGAATCGTCAACCCTGAGTTATGGCTTTTTAAAATCTGCATCACCCCCTCAACCTCCTCCCTTTGGAAACGTTTTACTCTCAAGGAAGGTATCCCCTTGCCCTGAAAAATTCTTCTCCGTGTGGAGAAGTATACCCCTACAGCCTAAAGCAATTTTCTGTAGGATCTCATTCGTTTAAGCCTTGGGTAGCGGCCCAAACTTTAGGGACCCCGAGCATGTAGTGAATCGTCAACCCTCATTCTTTAGCTTTTAAAATCAGTATCACCCTCACCCTCCACTCCCTTTGGCATTTGTTTACTCCCCAGCGAGGTATTCCCTTGCCCTGAAAATTTCGTCTCCGTGTGGAGAAGTATACCCTTATAGCCTAAAACAATTTCATTTCCGATCTCATTCGTTAAAGCCTTGGGGTAGTGGCCCAAACTTTAGGGAGCCCTAGTCAGTAGTGAATCGTCACCCCTGATTCTTTAGCTTTTTAAAATCATTATCACCCCCTCAACTTCCTCCCTTTGGCAAGTGTTTACTCTCCAGGAACGTATCCCCTTGCCCTGAAAATTTCTTCTCCGTGTGGAGAAGTATACCTCTATAGCCTAAAGCAATTTCCTTTCCGATATCATTCGGCCCAAACTTTAGGGAGCCCTAGCCCGTAGTGAATCGTTAACCCTCATTCTTTGGCTTCTTTTAATGAGCATCACCCCCTCAACCTCATCCCTTTGGCAACTGTTTACTCTCCAGGAAGGTATCTCTTTGCCCTGAAAGTTTCTTCTCCGTGTGGAGATGTGTACTCCCACAGCCTAAAGCAATTTCCTTTCCGATCTCATTTGTTTATGCCTGGGGTAGAGGCAAAAACTTGAGGCATCTCGTACATAGTGAATCGTCAACCCTGATTCTTTAGCTTTTTTTCAAAATTGCCCCCTCACCCTTCCACTCCTCCTTTGGCATTTGTTTACTCTCTAGCAAGGTATCTCCTTGACGTGGAAATGTTCTCTCTATGTGGAGAAGTATAACCCCTAGAGCCTAAAGCAATTTCCTTTCCGATTTCAATCGTTTAAGCCTTGGGGTACCAGCCCAAACTTTAGGGAGCCCTAGCCCGTATTGAATCGTCAACCCTCATTCTTTTGCTATTTGATTCAGCATCACCCCCTCAACCTCCTCCGTTTGGTTTCTGCTTACTCTCCAGCGACGTAAACCATTGACCTGGAAATGTCTTCTCTATGTTGAGAAGTATACCCCTACAGCCGTAAGCAATTTCCTTTCCGATCTATTTCGTTTAAGCCTGGGGTAGCGGTCCAAACTTTAGGGAGCCCTAGTCCGTAGTGAATCGTCAACCCTGAGTTATGGCTTTTTAAAATCTGCATCACCCCCTCAACCTCCTCCCTTTGGAAACGTTTTACTCTCAAGGAAGGTATCCCCTTGCCCTGAAAAATTCTTCTCCGTGTGGAGAAGTATACCCCTACAGCCTAAAGCAATTTTCTTTCCGATCTCATTTGTTTATGCCTGGGGTAGAGGCAAAAACTTGAGGCATCTCGTACATAGTGAATCGTCAACCCTGATTCTTTAGCTTTTTTCAAAATTGCCCCCTCACCCTTCCACTCCTCCTTTGGCATTTGTTAACTCTCTAGCAAGGTATCCCCTTGACGTGGAAATGTTCTCTCTGTGTGGAGAAGTATAACCCCTAGAGCCTAAAGCAATTTCCTTTCCGATTTCAATCGTTTAAGCCTTGGGGTACCAGCCCAAACTTTAGGGAGCCCTAGCCCGTATTGAATCGTCAACCCTCATTCTTTTGCTTTTTGAATCAGCATCACCCCCTCAACCTCCTCCGTTTGGTATCTGCTTACTCTCCAGCGACGTAAACCATTGACCTTTGGAAACTTTTTACTCTCAAGGAAGGTATCCCCTTGCCCTGAAAAATTCTTCTCCGTGTGGAGAAGTATACCCCTACAGCCTAAAGCAATTTCCTTTCCGATCTCATTCGTTTAAGCCTGGGGTAGCGGCCCAAACTTTAGGGAGCCCGAGCCTGTAGTGAATCGTCAACCCTCATTCTTTAGCTTTTTATATCAGCATCACCCCCTCAACCTCATCCCTTTAGTATTTGTTTACTCTCTAGCAAGGTTTCCCCTTGCCCTGAAAATGTCTTCTCCGTGTAGAGAAGTATACTACGACAGCCTAAAGCAATTTCCTTTCCGAACTCATTTGTTTAAGCCTGGGGTAGCGGCCCAAACTTTAGGGAGCCCGAGCCTGTAGTGAATCGTCAACCCTCATCCTCATCCCTTTGGTATTTGTTTACTCTCTAGCAAGGTTTGCCCTTGCCCTGAAAATGTCTTCTCCGTGTGGAGAAGTATACACCGACAGCCTAAAGCAATTTCCTTTCCGATCTCATTTGTTTAAGCCGGGGTAGCGGCCCAAACTTTAGGAAGCCCTAGCCCGTAGTGAATCGTTAACCCTCAATCTTCGGCTTCTTTTAATCAGCATCACCCCCTCAACCTCCTCCCTTTGGCAACTGTTTATTCACCAGGAAGGTATCCCATTCAGGAAGGTATCCCACAGCCTAAAGCAATTTCCTTTCCGATCTCATTTGTTGAAGCCTGGAGTAGCGGCCCAAACTTTAGGGAGCCCTAGTCCGTAGTTAATTGTCACCCCTGATTCTTTAGCTTTTTTTCAAAATTGCCCCCTCACCCTTCCACTCCTCCTTTGGCATTTGTTTACTCTCTAGCGAGGTATCCCCTTGACTTGGAAATGCCCTCTCTATGCGGGGAAGTATAATCCCTAGAGCCTAAAGCAATTTCCTTTCCGATTTCATTTGTTGAAGCCTGGAGTAGCGGCCCAAACTTTAGGGAGCCCTAGTCCGTAGTTAATTGTCACCCCTGATTCTTTAGCTTTTTTTCAAAATTGCCCCCTCACCCTTCCACTCCTCCTTTGGTATCTGTTTACTCTCCAGGAAGGTATCCCCTTGCCCTGAAAATGTCTTCTCCGTTTTGAGAAGTATATCCCTACAGCCTAAAGCAATTTTCTGTAGGATCTCATTCGTTTAAGCCTTGGGTAGCGGCCCAAACTTTAGGGACCCCGAGCATGTAGTGAATCGTCAACCCTCATTCTTTAGCTTTTAAAATCAGTATCACCCTCACCCCTCCACTCCCCCTTTGGCATTTGTTTACTCCCCAGCGAGGTATTCCCTTGCCCTGAAAATTTCGTCTCCGTGTGGAGAAGTATACCCTTATAGCCTAAAACAATTTCATTTCCGATCTCATTCGTTAAAGCCTTGGGGTAGTGGCCCAAACTTTAGGGAGCCCTAGTCAGTAGTGAATCGTCACCCCTGATTCTTTAGCTTTTTAAAATCATTATCACCCCCTCAACTTCCTCCCTTTGGCAAGTGTTTACTCTCCAGGAACGTATCCCCTTGCCCTGAAAATTTCTTCTCCGTGTGGAAAAGTATACCTCTATAGCCTAAAGCAATTTCCTTTCCGATCTCATTTGTTTAAGCCTGGGGTAGCGGCCCAAACTTTAGGGAGCCCGAGCCTGTAGTGAATCGTCAACCCTCATTCTTTAGCTTTTTATATCAGCATCACCCCCTCAACCTCATCCCTTTGGTATTTGTTTACTCTCTAGCAAGGTTTCCCCTTGCCCTGAAAATGTCTTCTCCGTGTGGAGAAGTATTCACCGACAGCCTAAAGCAATTTCCTTTCCGATCTCATTTGTTTAAGCCTGGGGTAGCGGCCCAAACTTTAGGGAGCCCGAGCCTGTAGTGAATCGTCAACCCTCATTCTTTAGCTTTTTATATCAGCATCACCCCCTCAACCTCATCCCTTTGGTATTTGTTTACTCTCTAGCAAGGTTTCCCCTTGCCCTGAAAATGTCTTCTCCGTGTGGAGAAGTATACACCGACAGCCTAAAGCAATTTCCTTTCCGATCTCATTTGTTTAAGCCCGGGGTACCGGCCCAAACTTTAGGAAGCCCTAGCCCGTAGTGAATCGTTAACCCTCAATCTTTGGCTTCTTTTAATCAGCATCACCCCCTCAACCTCCCCCCTTTGGCAACTGTTTATTCACCAGGAAGGTATCCCATTCAGCTGGAAATGTCTTCTCTATGTAGAGAAGTATAACTCCGACAGCCTTAAGCATTTTTCTTTTCGATCTCATTCGTTTAAGCCTGGGCTAACGGCCCAAACTTTAGGGAGCCCGAGTAGGTAGTGAATCGTCAACCCTGATTCTTTTGCTTTTTTGAACCAGCATAACCCCCTCAACCTCCTCCCTTTGGTATCTGTTTACTCTCCAGGAAGGTATCCCCTTGCCCTGAAAATGTCTTCTCCGTTTTGAGAAGTATACTCCCACAGCCTAAAGCAATTTCCTTTCCGATCTCATTTGTTGAAGCCTGGAGTAGCGGCCCAAACTTTAGGGAGCCCTAGTCCGTAGTGAATTGTCACCCTGATTCTTTAGTTTTTTCTCAAAATTACCCCTCACCATTCCACTCCCCCTTTGGCATTTGTTTACTCTCCAGCGAGGTATCCTATTGACCTGGAAGTGTCTTCTTTATTTTGAGAAGTATGATTCCTACAGCCTAAATAAATTTCCTATCCAATCTCTTTCGTTTAAGCTTGGGGGTACCGGCCCAAAGATTAGGGAGCCCTTATAATAATAATAATAATAACAATATTTATCAAGCGCAACATATCCATCTCTAGAGATGCTCAAGGCGCATACAAATAATTTAAATTTATATTAGGAATTGAACATACTTAAGATTAAAGAAATGTTAAATATTAACTTTCATGTAAATTCATCATGGCATCGACATGGTATATACAATATGGCACAGATTATTTGTTTGGCATATATGCATTGTATAAAGAAAACATTGAAATTGAACAATATGCATTAAGCATCAGGTGAGTTTTAAGCCCAATTTTAAAAGTAGAAAGAGTGTGGGCCGTCTGAATAGAGAAAGGTAACTTATTCCACAAAGAAGGAGCGGTTGATGCAAATGCTCGATCCCCCCAATTTCTTTTGGTACGTATTTCTTTGAGCCTAACATTATTATGTGATGAACGTAAACCAGAACGACCTGTGGAGTGGGGTGATAGAAGGGATGAAATATATTCTGGAGCCCTAGATCATTAAGTGCACGATAGGTTAAGAGAAGAATTTCATAGATCACACGCTGTTGAACAGGGAGCCAGTGAAGAGATTTCAAGATAGGAGTGATATGTGATGATCTTCTGGAGTTTGTTACAAGGCGAGCAGCAGAATTCTGAACTTTTTGCAATCGGTTAATTTGGTTGGCGGGTAGTCGAAAAAGTAATGAATTGCAATTGTCAAGGTGCGAAGTAACAAAAGCATGTATTAACTGTTGGGTGGATTGAGGTGAGAGATATTGCCTAATTGCCCGGATATTACGCAGATTACAATTGGCCAGTTTAACACAATTTGAAACATGGGTTTCAAGTGACATGGCAGAATCAAATATTACACCAAGATTCCTAGCTTGATGTACAGAAGATACAGGGGCAGAACCGACTTGAACATGAGATACCTTAATTTTACTGAGCTGTCTACTGTTGCCAAGAAAAATGAATTCTGTTTTCGCATCATTTAGTTTTAAGCGACTCTCAACCATCCAGTTCCTTACATGAGCTATACAATTTTCAATTTTTTTTCACATTTTCATCTATTTCTTTCTGGACCGGTCTGCAAAAATTGTATTGAATAAAGATACCTAAATACAAGCATAAAAGCCCTGAAAAAGGTCTAGCTGTATCCAGACAACTAGCTTAAGCAAATGATAACAAGTACAGATACAAGCTAATACCAAAGAGATATCACAACATCTCTTTGGAAAGACGGAGAGATATCTGTTTGTCACCTATCAAGCCTCACAAGCGTGCAAGCACAGACAAATCGGTCCTTAAAGCTTCTGGCATTGACACAACAAAGTTTAGAGCTCACTCTACCAGAGCAGCATCCACGTCTTTGGCTAATAGACAAAATGTACCGATATCGGACATCCTTAAACAAGCTGGATGGGCAAATGAAAAGACATTTGACAAATTTTACAACAAGCCTGTTGAATCTACAGCCTCTTTTGCTAAGGCTGTCCTGGGCTGTTGTATCACTTTGATCTTTGTGATGGAGTAAGTGCATTTGAGATTATTGATTGATTGATGGACAGTTGCCAACATCAATAATGAAGTATCGATTTATCGATAGTTCTTCTACCCGAGTCGATTACTAATAAATTGCCAGCTGGTTTCAATGGGGACCAATAATTGCCAGTTTGTTTCAATGGGGACCGATTGCCAGTTGGTTTCAATGGGGACCAATTGCCAGTTGGTTCCAATGGGGACCAATAATTGCCAGTTGATTTCAATGGGGACCAATTGCCAGTTGGTTTCAATGGGGACCAATTGCCAATTGGTTTCAATGGGGACCAATTGTCAATTGGTTTCAACGGGGACCAATTGCCAATTGGTTTCAATAGGTACCCATTGTTTCACTTTCCATGTACTCCAAATTGCCAATTGGTATTCAATTGGGATTCAATGGGGATATTCGATGGGGATTCAATTGGATTTTCGTCTTGGGTTGTAAGACAATTAATTAGCTCTGAAACAAACAAAAAATAAACATATTCGTCACGCTTTATATCACCCGACTTAAGATTATTCTATATCATTCGCCAAATGATTTTTATGAGCAAATAATCCACATTGGAAATCGATTCACAAGATGGACACTAATCCCTGTGCCTGGACATTTATCCCTAGAGGTGCACCAGGGGTAATTGTCCAACGGAGCGTTGTGGACAGATATCCCTATCACACGTGCCCCTGTGCCCCCCTGGATCCGCCACTGAACCTCCGCTTTCTAGACGGATTATCCCTTTTATGAAGTTATACACTATAGAGTGCAGTACTGCAGTGTGCTTCACTGCTCCTGAATGGAAACGTACACTTCTACCCTTGCTTCTACCCTTGCTTCTACACACATATACACGCATACATTGGTCACCCCTTCAGATCAGCCAATCGGCGTTGAGATGCTTCGTCCAATGACTAGTATTAAATCAGTGCAGGGCATTTTTGAACCATTTGAAGCTCAGAGTCCTTGCATCATGGAGTGTACTAATCTAGCTATGCCAAGCTCTAACCACGAGGCCGACGTTGAACAGCTGAATTGACCTGATTTCTGAATTATTTTGTGAGATTTTGCTTACAATTACAGTAATTGTGTTGTGCCACTAGTGGAGTCACATTCTACATTTTCTCTTCCTAGAAATTCTACTCTTTCTCTTACTACAAGTACTTACTAGCCTAGGTCTAAACTACTTTACTAGTAGGTCTAGTAAGTATGGTGCCTGGTGGTGTGACCGTTCGCGCGTGACCAAAGTTCGCTTTCTCAAAAAATCGGTAAGATTTCGAAAATCTGATATCACTAATGGAAAGAGGAGCATAAAATTACCCATTAACGCAATTTTCTTTGGAATTAGGTCCGAAATTGTGAAAATATTGACAAAAGATCGACAAATTTTGCTGTCATTTGCGTCCGGCCGTTCCGAAAAATTATCAACTTACCGATATTGCGATAACTGAGATCGATTGATAAGGGTCTGGAAATCTTCATTTTGAGAGCAGATATCCTCAAAATTGTAAGTAAAAAGTGGTACCAACTGATTGTAGATCTATGATATTTTGCGTGGCAAATTATGATATTACCTTATTTTTGATGGATCGCATTTTTCGATAAATCTGCTGTAAACAACCCCCATACGCGAAGCTAAGTAGGCCTAGGGTCTAATTAATACTCTAAAAATCTAGGCCTAGACTCTACTTAAAATATACTTACTTTGATGTTTACTTTGAATTTGATATTTTGATGTTGAGCCTGAGGCATAAAGATGAACTTATTTGCCCCTCCAGGTAATGCTATCTCTCTGGTATGGACTGTACTTAAAGGGGTGGCTGTACCAATATTTCCCAAGGATGGATTTGAACTGATTTACACTTGTTGCTCTGACTGCTGAGTCTGGTATTACTATTGGTAAGGAATTCTAGTTGTTGCAACTTCGCACAGAGAAGGAATTTTGACGAAGCACAGATTTACACTTTGGCTTTCTTACTTTCAAACTGTGGCCTCTGGTTCTGGATTCGTGGACTAGTTTAAAAAATTTGTATAGTAGAATAGGGTCTAGTATAAGTAGTAAGGTCTCGTTCAGTCGTTGTTTTTAATTTTTTATGACTTTTTTGTTGCAGCGCGCACGCCGATCTGAAATCAAATATCTCCGGCTCTGGGGCCTGGGGATCCTTTGACGATAAATTTTCTAGTTGAACCAATTTGCAGTAGATCTATACCTAGGTCTAGATCCAGATCTAAAAAACTTTGCCGTCCATTTGGTAATAATTAAAATAGACCTAGTCTAGACTTAGATCTAATTAGCCTAGACTCTATTCTAAATTAGATCTAAATAAATTTGTGTAGACTGTAGAATATTATGAGAAATCATAGATCGAATATCACATTTTATAATATTGTCAAAATCTCCGCAAACTTTGGTCACCCCTTCATTAGGGCCTACTAGTAAATATACTAGTCCGGTAGTCCCTGGGGCTGGACGGCTGGAGACGGGAGTGGAGCTACATGAGCAATCCCGATTTACAGAGAAGGCCAGGCTCAACTCTTTTTCGTCTGCGGAGAGACAATCGCAGATCGCACAGTGCAGGTTTGTCCTCAGACAACAGTGAAACGGGTGTTTATGCACGTTTAAATTGTTAGCACGTTTAAATTGTTAGAATTCATTTGCATGATGAACGAGGCCGAGGCGGGTGAAGAATGTACTGTAGATCTAGGTCCAACTCTAAGTGTAAGAGTAGGACTAGACCCTCTAGATCTAGGAGAATATTGTGAAGAGTTAAATATAACTAGGGATGTTGCACAAAAGGCACTCTACGGGGCTGACATAGAATGGGTGAAATTGGATCCTGTGTTTTTAATTAGTGGGGTAGTAGCTGAATTAGACCAATGGTTTCGCGATAATAGTTACAATGTCAAGGAAATTCCTAAATTGCTAGCCGAGTTATTTGATGTGGGTGATGTGGACACTAAGGCAAAGGCAGTACATTTGAGGGTAGAAAGGGTTGCTAAGAAGTTTCGGCGTGAGCAAAAGAAAATTGGGAAGTCGAGCGCTGCGAATCTTGCGAAAATTGCTAGACAAGTGTTTGTCTTGCCACATACTAGTCGGGTTCCTAGGGGGATAGATTTAGAGGAATGTAGAGAACAGTTACAGGCTGCAAAAAAAAAAATTGCCGAACTGGAAGCAAAACGCGAAAGACATAGAAATATTTTTTATTCAAGAGCAACGGAATAAAACTGAACATAGTGAATTGCTTGAATGTAGAGAAGAGTTACAGGTTGCAAAAAAAGAAATAGGTGATATGAAGATAGAAATTGCCAAACTGGAAGCAAAACGCAAGAAAGACATATATATGCAAGAGCAACAGCATAAAACTGAACGTAATGTATTGCTTAAAAGAATTAGGCAAAATAGATATACTCGGAAGTCAACTCTGGAAAGAGAGAGAGCCGAAGCTTACGAGAAGAGTGAGCTACAAAGGAAAGCGTTGGCAGCGGCGCGAAAGGAATCAAGGGGGTTCAAAAGACGGTTAGCAGATTTAGGCTATGAGGAAGAGGAGGCAAAGAAAAGGAGCTTCAAAACACCAAAGGGTTATGACACTAACATACGAGCTGTCTATCAAGATTTGTTAACAAAGTATGGTGTTAGTACTACTAATTGCCAATGGGTAGTTAAAACCGTGCTAGAAACTTTAACAAATATCGAAGTTATGGACCTGCCCAAAAAGTCCACAGCTCAAAGCATCTATCTGGAAGCTAGGAAAATGGCGCAAATTCAGGTTGCCGAAAGCCTATCACAAAAACAGGCTATGACCGTATCTAGTGATGCTACCACAAAATTCGGTCATCACTATTCTTCGTATGATGTGTACACGGAAGAGGGTAGTTCAGGGTTGCTGATAGGCATGCGTGAGACCGATGACGGCACTGCAGACACAACTCTGCAGACCTTAAAGGGGATAGTACAAGACGTCGTCAATAAGCAAGATGATGAAGCTCAAAGTCACGCGATGAATACTGTATTCAGTAACATAAAGAATACCATGAGCGATCGACATATCGTACAGAAAAAGTTTAACAAACTTCTTAGGGACTATAGGCAAAGTATCCTTCCTAGTATAATTCAGGGGTGGGATAGTATGACACAGGTCGAAAGGGATCAGTTCGGGACTATGAATAATTTCTTCTGCGGGCTTCATTATTTGGTAGGATTAGCAGATTACTCGTCCAAGACACTATGTGCCTGGGAAAACATGATTTTTGGTGAGGCTAAGGTTGGTGCTGCAGCATTAAGTGGGGAGTACGCTAAAAGAAGAGAAAGTGGTACTGAACGGCTCGTTCGTACTATATGTAAGTCTGTCCAGGAACGCGGGTGTGAAATTGAAGGACAACCTCTTCAATTTAGGACATTTCTCAAATCCAAGGGGATTTCCACGGTACCCCTCGCTCCCTTTAAAGGCAATAGGTTTAATATTCTGTTCCACAATGGTGCCGGTGTTGCCCACCTGACAGGGGAATTGAGAGAATTCTTCGAAAAACACAAAGATGATAATCTCCTAATGGAGGCCGTTCACGCTGATCTAGGCATCACCCAATATATCGCAGGCACGCGTGCCCTTGGTTTGATCGATAAGTTGGTGACAGGTCCTTTGTGGCGCTCATTGAATGAAGGGGGGCACATAGTAGACATGAATGACCGTTACCGAGTCATGCACGAGTGTTTCTCTAGGTGGTCTGATGACAGTAGTCAGTTTATGGTGGGCAACGATCTCATGTTCAAGGACATTGAAGTCACAGATGAGATATATCAGTCGTTGGTGCGTCCCAATCCAGAGCTAGATTCTATGACTAGGCAAATTCTAGAATTGCTTTTCCTGACTTTCTGCCAAGTTACCGAGAAGATGCTAGCAGACCATTTACCGTCCGTACGCATGTGGGAATGAGTAAGAAGCAGATGAAAGAGACGGTGAGTGTGCCTAGGACCAATGTAGGTGTAGAGAGGGACTTTGGGATGCTAGATAGGCTTATGCGCTTAAAACCATCAGCGAGTACACTAGTGTACGAAAGCATCATGATGAATGTTCGAAATAGAACTAGCGAGTGGAGGAAAGGTCTGACAGAAAGGAAACGAGAAGAGTACATGGAGTACTCCCGAAAGAATGTTGCAGCCACAAGGGAAGAATATGCGCAGAGTGAAAACCCTTTGGAATAATAGGGAAGCGAAGCGCAAAGATAAGAAGCAAATTGCATTAGAGAAGGAAGAAAAAAAAGGTTCGGACAGAAAATGCGTATGCTAGTGTAAGGAGTAAATGCGAGGGAATTTGGCTTACCGAATCGGAGGTGGAATCTAAATTACGGGGAGTCAATGAAAAAGAAGGCTCCGAAATGCTGAAGGCCCAGCTGCAGGCTAGGAAACATGTTTTTGGGGAGAAAAACGTAGAAGGTAATCTAAACATGAGTGTAAAAGGTAAGAAGAAAAGCTTGTTGGAGCTAAGACAATCTCTCATTTCTATCATTAGGGCAGCAGCGGAGAGGGAAGAAAACGTAGAAGATAGGGACGACATGAGTTATGATAACGAGTGTGCAGCTTCCGACAAGGTGGAGGAATTCCGTAGGAAAACAAGTGAAAAAATGACTGAAGAAAGGGCGCGGGCAAGTAGCGAGGGTGCGAAAGGTGCGAGAGAGCAGTATGATAACTTGAACTTAGTAGGAAAGATAGTTGACCACCTAACTTGTAACGAGGATGGTACGGAGAAAGGGTGGAACCGAGCTATTGTAGTAGGCAAAAACAAAAGAGGCCTTAGGCTTAGCTACGATATCGATCCAGAAACAATACATACATTCACTAAACACCAAATTCTAGAAGATTTAAAGAAGGGGGAAATAAAGGTCGTTGCATTAAACATAGCCGATGTTGTAGGCATGCATGTAATGCATCGAATCGAGGTGGGGGATGAACATGTATGGTACAGAGGATACATATCTTCTATAACCGGGGAAAATGAATGTCTCGTCGAGTATGAAGCAGTGGGTGATGAAACCGACGACGATAGCGGCGACGTAGATCTTACGTGGCAGGGGGCAATTCTAGAGGATTATGATCACAATGACCTTAGATTTGTTAGACCACAGTAGATCTAAAAAGTAGGACAAGTAAAGGGAAATCCAACCCAAATGGACAACTACTCTAAACGAGAGCAAAAAAATCAGAGAAGCAAGCTGATGAAAGTTTCAATTAAATCGACTGAATATAAGAAAGTTATGAATTTTTGAAAGATGTTATCACTATACGTATGGGCTCTTCAATTTGGCTAAAGAGGTAATGTCAATGTGATGTATAGTGCCGGATAACTTTCTGTTCCAACATATAAAATGACTAAATTTAATTTTTAAAAAGTTCATGGCTCCTAAGGGTCTATTCTGTTTAGAGGACCTATAATACTATGCTATAGCTATAATATATTTTGAGTAGTGCCCCAAAGGCCCCCAAGAGAGAAGGAATTTACGAAAAAACAGAAATTAGTGATATTTTTGTACATGGCAAACTTCAAATTTGAGATTCACATACTGTAGACTTAGTGATCTCATATTTCAAACATTCATAACTTCCTTACTATTGGTCCGATTCATTTCAAACTTTTGCCATTCTGTTAATCTGTATTTTTCTGCTTTCATAAAAATCAACTTATTTAAGGGTTGGATTGCCCTTTAACATGCCCTAAAAGTAAAGGGCGAGTTCAAGCAGTTTAGAGTGTGAATCATGTTGAAAACAATTATAATTTTGATCAATAAAAAAAGAAAAATTACCAAAGTAGATCTAGAAAGTAGGACCATTATAACGCACGCTAAAAATAAAGGGGGCGGGCATGCAGTTAGGGTATAAAAGGTATGAAAGTGGCGTATGATAATTCATATTGTTATAAATGGATCGAATGTACAAAACCGTTATTTATGTTGATTAAAAAAATATATATATAAAAAAACATATGCCGCTGTTTTCTTTAAAAGGTCATGTTTAAACAGTTCTACAGCCCCCAGCCCCCCGCCCCCCTCCCACTTAAAAAGGAAATCTATAGGTATTTCCAAATTTTTAAGAAGTATATACCGGTATATGATTTTGACTCGTGGTCCACTCCCGCTCCATTCAATCGACTCTCAATCAAAAGCATGGGGGTTCAAACCATCTCGCAGGTGTTCAATGGGTACGTAACTAACAAGATTTATTTTGGGAAATGCACTAATAGATTTTACATGCTTTCATCCTATGCATAATTTATTCATCACTATTATTATTATCATATTTGGTACAAAACGCTTGTAATATAATAATCTAGTGAACAGCTACATGTATTCAAACAACAAGTATAATCGCATTTTATCACACTAATCTGCCACATGTTATAGTCTTGCCTTATACTGTTATAATATTGTTTGGTCTTTGGGAGCCACATAGGCCTTTAACGTAACTCTGTGTATATGACGCCCCTCTGGCTCTCAACAGAATTTGTTTTTCTCCGTACGGACCTGTAAACTCTCGAGGTAACTAAACATTATTGCCAGAATTGCCCTTTTACTGAAGGAAGTGGAGATATTAAATGTAATTAAGTCTCTTCATGTGCTGATGCTTGATTCAGAGCTCCACAACTCGGTATCACCCTTAAGGAGAGGGTATCAGAAGGGGTCCTATCGTCGTCTTTTCTTGTCCTTGTTCTTCCCATTGTGGGGTCACGGCTTTGTATATATTTATACATACTGTACATACACAAACATACATAAATGCATTTATTAAAAAAATTAAAAATCATAGCAGAGGAAGGGGGGATGTTTATGTGTGATTTTATGTTGGATTTATTATTTTTCAGTAGTTCTACTCGTTTGTCGTACATTTCGCTTATTCCAAATATTATTATTGCATTTATGTCGGTTTCGTCATTGGACATCATTAGTTTAAATTTCTCATTGTTTAGATTTTGAAAGTCAGGTACTATATTGTTAAGTTTAGAGAATATTTTGAATCTGAGATCTATTAAGTATGGAAGTGTATTTCATTCCCTATGTCGGTTTTACAGAGGGGGCATATCCTATCTGTTAATGTTATTTTCTTGTACCGACCATCCTCAATCATGAGGTTACTATTGGTTATTCTGATTTTCGTGTATTTAGCTATATGTGATTTGTCTATATCGAGTAATAGTTTTCCAATTTGTATTTTGTTTTTAGGATTCTATATGTTTTTAATTTTGTAGAGTAGTCATTATTATTTTCATTTGATAGACTGTCTTTCAAGGCTTTTATATACCTATCATGTAATTTGTTAAGTATAACTTTCTTTAACCTATTGATAGAAAATGTATTATGGTTTTGCAGTATTTTATGTCAATGATTTTGCCCCAACGTAAGATTGCTTTACAAAGCTTTTTTCGGAGGAGTTTATCATGTGATGCCAGCAACCAACAACATCTTTTAATGTTGTTAGTGCGAGGGGGAATCGTCCGGTTTCCGCAAGGATAGCGCTATTTATCGCTGATCTGTTAGTGCCAATGAGAGATTTTTAAAATTTAAGTTGTAGGGATTCGGGTAGGAATGTTTTGTAGCATTTCTCTAATTCTTTTGTATCCTTTATCAAGTATTCAAGCCCCCATATTTCGGAATTATAAAGAAGGATTGGTTTTATACAGGTATCGAACAGTTTTAAGTATGGTATTATTAAGGATATTCGGTCTTTAGGGGAAATGTTTTGAAGGCTAAATACAGCTTTTTTGGCTTTGTTCATTAAGTTTTTTATTGCATGTGTAAAAGTACCTGATGGTTTGAAGATAATTCCTAAATATTTGTATTCGTTCGTTGTTTCTTCTTTGGTGTTATCAAATAAAAATACTTTTCTTTTCAACAATCTTCCTGCCTTATTAAAAATCATTATCTTTGTCTTTTCCGTATTAATATCTAAATTCCACTTCACACAATATTCATTGAAGTGGTTAAATGCTGTTTGTAGTCCACACTCCTTTTCAGATACTATAACCAGGTCATCTGCATACAAAAGACATGACATCTTTTCTCCCGAATGTAATGTTACTGGGTGACAATTATCTCCAAATGATTCTACAATATCATTTAGATATAAAGAAAAAAGTGTTGGGCTTAATACACAACCTTGTTTTACTCCTACCGAAGTGGGGAAAGATTGGGTTATTTTGTATTGCAGTTTAACAGAAAATCGTACATGTTCATACATGTTTTCGATGATATCATAGACTGGACGAAATAAGCAAATTAATTCAAACTACATGGAATTCAAATACTCCAAATTAACGGACCACAACATTTTTACTGTTAACAAAACAGAATTGGTGTGGCTGGCCCAAAACAGCCATTGTCATCTATGATAGTTTTCATTTTTTGTATCAGGGTGTGGGAGGGGGGTGGCACTAAAGGCGGCCCCAACAAAACTTAACGCATGCTTCTATGAGCACTTTTCGTCCGAAAGCGGGGCACATGCCAGATATGCCCCCCGCCACCCCGGATCCGACAAGTATTGAATGTTTCATTTCTGACATGTATTTTGATTCCTACAGGTATATCACGGTTCACCCCCTCTCTCTCTCTCTCTTTACCAGTATTCCTTTTCCTTTGTCCTTTGTTCGCCACTCACTAATTGTGGGGGCACGTGCCTCACCAACCCCCTGTGTAGAGCAGCAAATTAATTCAAACTACATGGAATTCAAATACTCCAAATCAGACTGATGTATTTTTAATTTTTCTTTACATTTTTGTACATTTCAACTTTGTAATCTTTGTTTGTATCAGTCTCCCGACTGTCTTAACGAGGAATTTGTTTCAATAAACCAAAATGAATGAATGAATTAACAGATCACAATGTTTTTACTGTTAACAAACAGAATTGGTGTGTCTGGCCCATGAATACAGCCATTTTCATTTATTTTCTTTGAAATTTTCATTTCATTGGGGACAGTTCCCAATGTGCGCTCAACCAAGATATTTTTCATTCTTAGCATCCGGGGTGACACTCCAGGCGGCCCCCAACAAAGCTTAACACATGCTTCTATGAGCACCTTTTGTCCCAAAGCGGGGCACTTGCTGAATATCCCCTGGATCTGACAATGCTTTGAATGTTTCATTTCTGACATGTATTTTGATTCCTATACCACCCTCCTCTCTTTCTCTTTTTTTTCCTTTTCTTTTGTCCCAAAGCGGGGCACTTGCTGAATATCCCCCCTGGATCTGACAATGCTTTGAATGTTTCATTTCTGACATGTATTTTGATTCCTATACCACCCTCCTCTCTTTCTCTTTTTTTTCCTTTTCTTTTGTCCCAAAGCGGGGCACTTGCTGAATATCCCCCCTGGATCTGACAATGCTTTGAATGTTTCATTTCTGACATGTATTTTGATTCCTATACCACCCTCCTCTTTCTCTTTTTTTTTTTCCTTTTCTTTTGTCCTTTGTTCGCCACTCAAGTATTGTGAGGGCTCTTCCCCCTTGTATTGCTTCATTATCAAATCTTATGCCATTTAATTAAAAATAATATTGAGATTTGAATAACCGCTCAAAAATGGAGATGAAATGATTATCGCTGCGTGGAGCCGCGAATTAAAGCCAAAGTCCACTCCAAAAATAACTTTCAATAGAACAAAAAAAAATCAGACAAACCAATCAAAAAAAGTTTTAGCAAAATCGGATAATTAATAAGAAAGTTATAAATTTTTAATGACATAAAAAACTTTGAAAATCACTACACAAATTGGCAACTCACTCATGAGTCTGCACTAAAGGCGGCCCCAACAGAGCTTAACACATGCTTCTATGAGCACTTTTTGTCCCAAAGTGGGGCCACGTGCGGAAATGCCCTCCCTTCCCCAGCATCTGACAATGCTTTGAATGTTTCATTTCTGACATGTATTTTGATTCCTATATCACCCTCTCTCTTTCTCTTTCTCTCTCTCTCTTTATTCCCTTTTCTTTTTTCCTTTGTTCGCCACTCAATAATTGTGGGGGCATGTGCCCCCTGTTATTGCTTCATTATTACGATGTGGTGTTTTTTCTGTTATAAATCTTACAATTGTTTTGTAATGTCAAATCTGATGCTACTTAATTAACAATAGTATTGAGATTTGAATAACCATTCAAGAAACTGGGATTTAATGATTATAGCTGTGTAGAGCAGCAAATTAATTCAAACTACATGGAATTCAAATACTCCAAATCAGACTGATGTATTTTTAATTTTTCTTTACATTTTTGTACATTTCAACTTTGTAATCTTTGTTTGTATCAGTCTCCCGACTGTCTTAACGAGGAATTTGTTTCAATTAACCAAAATGAATGAATGAATTAACAGATCACAATGTTTTTACTGTTAACAAACAGAATTGGTGTGTCTGGCCCATGAATTTAGCCATTTTCATTTATTTTCTTTGAAATTTTCATTTCATTGGGGACAGTTCCCAATGTGCGCTCAACCAAGATATTTTTCATTCTTTGTATCGGGGTTGCACTAAAGGCCGCCCTAACAAAGCTAAGCGCATGGCCCGCATGCTTCTATGAACACTTAAGCGGTGCACGTGCCGGATATGCCCCCTTTCGGATTCAATATGATTTGAATATTTCTTTTTTGACATGTATTTTGATTCCTATATCTCTCTCTCTCTCTCTCTCTATTCCCTTTTCTTTTGTCCATTGTTCACAACTCAATAATTGTGGGGGCTTGGCCCCTGATATTGCTTCATTATTACGATGTGTGTTTTCTCTTATAAATCTTACAATTGTTTTGTAATGTCAAATCTAATGCCCTTTAATTAACCATAGTATTGAGATTTGAATAACAGAATTGGTGTGTCTGGCCCAAGACAGCCATTTTCATTTATTTTTTTTGAAATTTTCATTTGCCTTTGACGGAACTAACTTCTCGCCCTGCCCCATGGGGCGAAAAGGAGCTTGGGCAGGGCCATTGGGGCAGTTCCCAATGTGCGCTCAACCAAGATATTTTTCATTCTTAGTATCCGGGGTGGCACTCAAGGCGGCCCCAACAAAGCTTAACACATGGTTCTATGAGCACCTTTTGTCCCAAAGCGGGGCACTTGCTGAATATCCCCCTGGATCTGACAATGCTTTGAATGTTTCATTTCTGACATGTATTTTGATTCCTATACCACCCTCCTCTCTTTCTCTTTTTTTCCTTTTCTTTTGTCCTTTGTTCGCCACTCAAGTATTGTGAGGGCTCTTCCCCTTGTATTGCTTCATTATTACGATGCTGTGTGTTTTCTCTTATAAATCTTACAATTGTTTTATCAGATCTTATGCCATTTAATTAAAAATAATATTGAGATTTGAATAACCGCTCAAAAAATGGAGATGAAATGATTATCGCTGCGTGGAGCCGCGAATTAAAGCCCAAGTCCACTCCAAAAATAACTTACTTTCAATAGAACAAAAAAAAATCAGACAAACCAATCAAAAAAAGTTTTAGCAAAATCGGATAACTAATAAGAAAGTTATAAATTTTTAATGACATAAAAACTTTGAAAATCACTACACAAATTGGCAACTCACTCATGAGTCTGCACTAAAGGCGGCCCCAACAGAGCTTAACACATGCTTCTATGAGCACTTTTTGTCCCAAAGTGGGGCCACGTGCCGGAAATGCCCCCTCCCCCTTCCCCAGCATCTGACAATGCTTTGAATGTTTCATTTCTGACATGTATTTTGATTCCTACAGGTATATCACGGTTCACCCCCTCTCTCTCTCTCTCTTTACCGGTATTCCTTTTCCTTTGTCCTTTGTTCGCCACTCACTAATTGTGGGGGCACGTGCCTCACCAACCCCCTGTGTAGAGCAGCAAATTAATTCAAACTACATGGAATTCAAATACTCCAAATCAGACTGATGTATTTTTAATTTTTCTTTACATTTTTGTACATTTCAACTTTGTAATCTTTGTTTGTATCAGTCTCCCGACTGTCTTAACGAGGAATTTGTTTCAATAAACCAAAATGAATGAATGAATTAACAGATCACAATGTTTTTACTGTTAACAAACAGAATTGGTGTGTCTGGCCCATGAATACAGCCATTTTCATTTATTTTCTTTGAAATTTTCATTTCATTGGGGACAGTTCCCAATGTGCGCTCAACCAAGATATTTTTCATTCTTAGCATCCGGGTGTGACACTCCAGGCGGCCCCAACAAAGCTTAACACATGCTTCTATGAGCACCTTTTGTCCCAAAGCGGGCACTTGCTGAATATCCCCTGGATCTGACAATGCTTTGAATGTTTCATTTCTGACATGTATTTTGATTCCTATACCACCCTCCTCTCTTTCTCTTTTTTTTTTCCTTTTCTTTTGTCCCAAAGCGGGGCACTTGCTGAATATCCCCTGGATCTGACAATGCTTTGAATGTTTCATTTCTGACATGTATTTTGATTCCTATACCACCCTCCTCTCTTTCTCTTTTTTTTTTTTTCTTTTGTCCCAAAGCGGGGCACTTGCTGAATATCCCCCCTGGATCTGACAATGCTTTGAATGTTTCATTTCTGACATGTATTTTGATTCCTATACCACCCTCCTCTTTCTCTTTTTTTTTTTCCTTTTCTTTTGTCCTTTGTTCGCCACTCAAGTATTGTGAGGGCTCTTCCCCCCCCCCTTGTATTGCTTCATTATCAAATCTTATGCCATTTAATTAAAAATAATATTGAGATTTGAATAACCGCTCAAAAAATGGAGATGAAATGATTATCGCTGCGTGGAGCCGCGAATTAAAGCCAAAGTCCACTCCAAAAATAACTTTCAATAGAACAAAAAAAAATCAGACAAACCAATCAAAAAAAGTTTTAGCAAAATCGGATAATTAATAAGAAAGTTATAAATTTTTAATGACATAAAAAACTTTGAAAATCACTACACAAATTGGCAACTCACTCATGAGTCTGCACTAAAGGCGGCCCCAACAGAGCTTAACACATGCTTCTATGAGCACTTTTTGTCCCAAAGTGGGGCCACGTGCGGAAATGCCCCTCCCCTTCCCCAGCATCTGACAATGCTTTGAATGTTTCATTTCTGACATGTATTTTGATTCCTATATCACCCTCTCTCTTTCTCTTCTCTCTCTCTCTCTTTATTCCCTTTTCTTTTTCCTTTGTTCGCCACTCAATAATTGTGGGGGCATGTGCCCCCCCCCCCCCTGTTATTGCTTCATTATTACGATGTGGTGTTTTTTCTGTTATAAATCTTACAATTGTTTTGTAATGTCAAATCTGATGCTACTTAATTAACAATAGTATTGAGATTTGAATAACCATTCAAGAAACTGGGATTTAATGATTATAGCTGTGTAGAGCAGCAAATTAATTCAAACTACATGGAATTCAAATACTCCAAATCAGACTGATGTATTTTTAATTTTTCTTTACATTTTTGTACATTTCAACTTTGTAATCTTTGTTTGTATCAGTCTCCGACTGTCTTAACGAGGAATTTGTTTCAATTAACCAAAATGAATGAATGAATTAACAGATCACAATGTTTTTACTGTTAACAAACAGAATTGGTGTGTCTGGCCCATGAATTTAGCCATTTTCATTTATTTTCTTTGAAATTTTCATTTCATTGGGGACAGTTCCCAATGTGCGCTCAACCAAGATATTTTTCATTCTTTGTATCGGGGTTGCACTAAAGGCCGCCCTAACAAAGCTAAGCGCATGGCCCGCATGCTTCTATGAACACTTAAGCGGTGCACGTGCGGATATGCCCCCTTTCGGATTCAATATGATTTGAATATTTCTTTTTTGACATGTATTTTGATTCCTATATCTCTCTCTCTCTCTCTCTTTATTCCCTTTTCTTTTGTCCATTGTTCACAACTCAATAATTGTGGGGGCTTGGCCCCTGATATTGCTTCATTATTACGATGTGTGTTTTCTCTTATAAATCTTACAATTGTTTTGTAATGTCAAATCTAATGCCCTTTAATTAACCATAGTATTGAGATTTGAATAACAGAATTGGTGCGTCTGGCCCAAGACGGCCATTTTCATTTATTTTTTTTGAAATTTTCATTTGCCTTTGACGGGAACTAACTTCTCGCCCTGCCCCACAGGGCGAAAAGAGAGCTTGGGCAGGGCCATTGGGGGCAGTTCCCAATGTGCGCTCAACCAAGATATTTTTCATTCTTAGTATCCGGGGTGGCACTCAAGGCGGCCCCAACAAAGCTTAACACATGCTTCTATGAGCACCTTTTGTCCCAAAGCGGGGCACTTGCTGAATATCCCCCTGGATCTGACAATGCTTTGAATGTTTCATTTCTGACATGTATTTTGATTCCTATACCACCCTCCTCTCTTTCTCTTTTTTTTCCATTTCTTTTGTCCCAAAGCGGGGCACTTGCTGAATATCCCCAGATCTGACAATGCTTTGAATGTTTCATTTCTGACATTTATTTTGATTCCTATACCACCCTCCTCTTTCTCTTTTTTTTTTTCCTTTTCTTTTGTCCTTTGTTCGCCACTCAAGTATTGTGAGGGCTCTTCCCCCCCCCCTTGTATTGCTTCATTATCAAATCTTATGCCATTTAATTAAAAATAATATTGAGATTTGAATAACAGCTCAAAAAATGGAGATAAAATGATTATCGCTGCGTGGAGCCGCGAATTAAAGCCCAAGTCCACTCCAAAAATAACTTACTTTCAATAGAAAAAAAAAAAATCAGACAAACCAATCAAAAAAAGTTTTAGCAAAATCCAGGCGGCCCCCAACAAAGCTTAACACATGCTTCTATGAGCACCTTTTGTCCCAAAGCGGGGCACTTGCTGAATATCCCCCCTGGATCTGACAATGCTTTGAATGTTTCATTTCTGACATGTATTTTGATTCCTATACCACCCTCCTCTCTTTCTCTTTTTTTTTTCCTTTGTCCCAAAGCGGGGCACTTGCTGAATATCCCCCTGGATCTGACAATGCTTTGAATGTTTCATTTCTGACATGTATTTTGATTCCTATACCACCCTCCTCTCTTTCTCTTTTTTTTCCTTTTCTTTTGTCCCAAAGCGGGGCACTTGCTGAATATCCCCCCTGGATCTGACAATGCTTTGAATGTTTCATTTCTGACATGTATTTTGATTCCTATACCACCCTCCTCTTTCTCTTTTTTTTTTTCCTTTTCTTTTGTCCTTTGTTCGCCACTCAAGTATTGTGAGGGCTCTTCCCCCTTGTATTGCTTCATTATCAAATCTTATGCCATTTAATTAAAAATAATATTGAGATTTGAATAACCGCTCAAAAAATGGAGATGAAATGATTATCGCTGCGTGGAGCCGCGAATTAAAGCCAAAGTCCACTCCAAAAATAACTTTCAATAGAACAAAAAAAAATCAGACAAACCAATCAAAAAAAGTTTTAGCAAAATCGGATAATTAATAAGAAAGTTATAAATTTTTAATGACATAAAAAACTTTGAAAATCACTACACAAATTGGCAACTCACTCATGAGTCTGCACTAAAGGCGGCCCCAACAGAGCTTAACACATGCTTCTATGAGCACTTTTTGTCCCAAAGTGGGGCCACGTGCCGGAAATGCCCCCTCCCCCTTCCCCAGCATCTGACAATGCTTTGAATGTTTCATTTCTGACATGTATTTTGATTCCTATATCACCCTCTCTCTTTCTCTTTCTCTCTCTCTCTCTCTTTATTCCCTTTTCTTTTTTCTTTGTTCGCCACTCAATAATTGTGGGGGCATGTGCCCCTGTTATTGCTTCATTATTACGATGTGGTGTTTTTTCTGTTATAAATCTTACAATTGTTTTGTAATGTCAAATCTGATGCTACTTAATTAACAATAGTATTGAGATTTGAATAACCATTCAAGAAACTGGGATTTAATGATTATAGCTGTGTAGAGCAGCAAATTAATTCAAACTACATGGAATTCAAATACTCCAAATCAGACTGATGTATTTTTAATTTTTCTTTACATTTTTGTACATTTCAACTTTGTAATCTTTGTTTGTATCAGTCTCCCGACTGTCTTAACGAGGAATTTGTTTCAATTAACCAAAATGAATGAATGAATTAACAGATCACAATGTTTTTACTGTTAACAAACAGAATTGGTGTGTCTGGCCCATGAATTTAGCCATTTTCATTTATTTTCTTTGAAATTTTCATTTCATTGGGGACAGTTCCCAATGTGCGCTCAACCAAGATATTTTTCATTCTTTGTATCGGGGTTGCACTAAAGGCCGCCTAACAAAGCTAAGCGCATGGCCCGCATGCTTCTATGAACACTTAAGCGGTGCACGTGCGGATATGCCCCCTTTCGGATTCAATATGATTTGAATATTTCTTTTTTGACATGTATTTTGATTCCTATATCTCTCTCTCTCTCTCTCTCTCTTTATACCCTTTTCTTTTGTCCATTGTTCACAACTCAATAATTGTGGGGCTTGGCCCCTGATATTGCTTCATTATTACGATGTGTGTTTTCTCTTATAAATCTTACAATTGTTTTGTAATGTCAAATCTAATGCCCTTTAATTAACCATAGTATTGAGATTTGAATAACAGAATTGGTGTGTCTGGCCCAAGACGGCCATTTTCATTTATTTTTTTTGAAATTTTCATTTGCCTTTGACGGGAACTAACTTCTCGCCCTGCCCCACGGGCGAAAAGAGAGCTTGGGCAGGGCCATTGGGGGCAGTTCCCAATGTGCGCTCAACCAAGATATTTTTCATTCTTAGTATCCGGGGGGTGGCACTCAAGGCGGCCCCCAACAAAGCTTAACACATGCTTCTATGAGCACCTTTTGTCCCAAAGCGGGGCACTTGCTGAATATCCCCCCTGGATCTGACAATGCTTTGAATGTTTCATTTCTGACATGTATTTTGATTCCTATACCACCCTCCTCTCTTTCTCTTTTTTTTCCATTTCTTTTGTCCCAAAGCGGGGCACTTGCTGAATATCCCCCCCCCCCCAGATCTGACAATGCTTTGAATGTTTCATTTCTGACATTTATTTTGATTCCTATACCACCCTCCTCTTTCTCTTTTTTTTTTTCCTTTTCTTTTGTCCTTTGTTCGCCACTCAAGTATTGTGAGGGCTCTTCCCCCTTGTATTGCTTCATTATCAAATCTTATGCCATTTAATTAAAAATAATATTGAGATTTGAATAACAGCTCAAAAAATGGAGATAAATGATTATCGCTGCGTGGAGCCGCGAATTAAAGCCCAAGTCCACTCCAAAAATAACTTACTTTCAATAGAAAAAAAAATCAGACAAACCAATCAAAAAAAGTTTTAGCAAAATCGGATAACTAATAAGAAAGTTATAAATTTTTAATGACATAAAAAACTTTGAAAATCACTACACAAATTGGCAACTCACTCATGAGTCTGCACTTAAGGCGGCCCCAACAGAGCTTAACACATGCTTCTATGAGCACTTTTTGTCCCAAAGTGGGGCCACGTGCCGGAAATGCCCCCTCCCCCTTCCCCAGCATCTGACAATGCTTTGAATGTTTCATTTCTGACATGTATTTTGATTCCTATATCACCCTCTCTCTTTCTCTCTCTCTCTCTCTTTATTCCCTTTTCTTTTTTCCTTTGTTCGCCACTCAATAATTGTGGGGCATGTGCCCCTGTTATTGCTTCATTATTACGATGTGGTGTTTTTTCTGTTATAAATCTTACAATTGTTTTGTAATGTCAAATCTGATGCTACTTAATTAACAATAGTATTGAGATTTGAATAACCATTCAAGAAACTGGGATTTAATGATTATAGCTGTGTAGAGCAGCACATTAATTCAAACTACATGGAATTCAAATACTCCAAATCAGACTGATGTATTTTTAATTTTTCTTTACATTTTTGTACATTTCAACTTTGTAATCTTTGTTTGTATCAGTCTCCCGACTGTCTTAACGAGGAATTTGTTTCAATAAACCAAAATGAATGAATGAATTAACAGATCACAATGTTTTTACTGTTAACAAACAGAATTGGTGTGTCTGGCCCATGAATTTAGCCATTTTCATTTATTTTCTTTGAAATTTTCATTTCATTGGGGACAGTTCCCAATGTGCGCTCAACCAAGATATTTTTCATTCTTTGTATCGGGGTTGCACTAAAGGCCGCCCTAACAAAGCTAAGCGCATGGCCCGCATGCTTCTATGAACACTTAAGCGGTGCACGTGCCGGATATGCCCCCTTTCGGATCCAACATGATTTGAATATTTCATTTCTGACATGTATTTTGATTCCTATATCTCTCTCTTTATTCCCTTTTCTTTTGTCCATTGTTCACAACTCAATAATTGTGGGGGCTTGGCCCCCCCCCCCTGATATTGCTTCATTATTACGATGTGTGTTTTCTCTCATAAATCTTACAATTGTTTTGTAATGTCAAATCTAATGCCATTTAATTAACCATAGTATTGAGATTTGAATAACAGAATTGGTGTGTCTGGCCCAAGACAGCCATTTTCATTTATTTTTTTTGAAATTTTCATTTGCCTTTGACGGAACTAACTTCTCGCCCTGCCCCATGGGGCGAAAAGGAGCTTGGGCAGGGCCATTGGGGCAGTTCCCAATGTGCGCTCAACCAAGATATTTTTCATTCTTAGTATCCGGGGTGGCACTCAAGGCGGCCCCAACAAAGCTTAACACATGGTTCTATGAGCACCTTTTGTCCCAAAGCGGGGCACTTGCTGAATATCCCCCCTGGATCTGACAATGCTTTGAATGTTTCATTTCTGACATGTATTTTGATTCCTATACCACCCTCCTCTCTTTCTCTTTTTTTCCTTTTCTTTTGTCCTTTGTTCGCCACTCAAGTATTGTGAGGGCTCTTCCCCCCCCCCCCTTGTATTGCTTCATTATTACGATGCTGTGTGTTTTCTCTTATAAATCTTACAATTGTTTTATCAGATCTTATGCCATTTAATTAAAAATAATATTGAGATTTGAATAACCGCTCAAAAAATGGAGATGAAATGATTATCGCTGCGTGGAGCCGCGAATTAAAGCCCAAGTCCACTCCAAAATAACTTACTTTCAATAGAACAAAAAAATCAGACAAACCAATCAAAAAAGTTTTAGCAAAATCGGATAACTGATAAGAAAGTTATAAATTTTTAATGACATAAAAACTTTGAAAATCACTACACAAATTGGCAACTCACTCATGAGTCTGTACTAAAGGCGGCCCCAACAGAGCTTAACACATGCTTCTATGAGCACTTTTTGTCCCAAAGTGGGGCCACGTGCCGGAAATGCCCCCTCCCCCTTCCCCAGCATCTGACAATGCTTTGAATGTTTCATTTCTGACATGTATTTTGATTCCTATATCACCCTCTCTCTTTCTCTCTCTCTCTTTATTCCCTTTTCTTTTTTCCTTTGTTCGCCACTCAATAATTGTGGGGCATGTGCCCCCTGTTATTGCTTCATTATTACGATGTGGTGTTTTTTCTGTTATAAATCTTACAATTGTTTTGTAATTTCAAATCTGATGCCATAATTGTGAACAAGAACGACAGGGCTTGCATACGGGGAGAATGATTCCCTAATGATGCATAGACCTAATTGAGGGAGGGATTCGCCGGCACCTCTCTCGAAATGGCTGTGCATCATTGAGGGGGATAGTGTGTTTGATGATACTACTTCGCCCTTTATCATGGTCAGATGTGCTAAAGGCATGGGAGTATTTGCCCAAAACCTTTTCCACCTTATCTACATCATAGGGGGAGGCAGGAGAGTCCGAAAAATCTAATCCTTCGATAACACCATCACAACCTCTAATTGTCTCAGGATTTACCGTGATTATTGAGATTTGAATAACTGTTCAAAAATGGGGATAAAATGATTAACACTGTATTTTGCCTAATATAAATTGACAAATCCGATAAAAGCAAATACATGTACATCTGTAGTACATTGGGCAGTCATGATAGTAAATCTTTTAATGGTATTTTGAAGGGAACAAACACAATCTTTTACTATTTCAATCTGGAATAGTTGTTGAATTATAGCCATTAAAGATACTATGTCCCTTTTGCAGCCAACGTCAAATGCTGTAGAACTTTGCAGGAATTATGAATATGTCATGTATGTCCTATCTGTGAAATTTAAACGTTAGCAGTGTCCTAATATTCAAATTATGCAAGGAAACCCGTTTACTTGCTAGACTTCACTGTCAGACACTATTGAGTGACTGACTGGCTTTTTTCATCTTTGGTAATAACATACATACATAAAATGAGCTGTAAAGGGTACATGAGCATTTGTCTACATCAATAACCCACTTCTTGTAATGGCCAAAATTAAACTGATTGAATCTTTGCGCAGCATAAAACGTACGACCATTCGGTACAATGGTCTGAAAATCAGACTATTACTTACTGGCTCTATAGCTCCTAAGTCGATTCGACAACTAATAGTCGTTATTTTCCCACTTAAAGACATTTTCAAGCCCCCTTTTTTAGGGAAGTTCTAAATTAGTATTGTCTTTCAAATGCCGTTGGAATTTAACCTTTTCATTTTTTGGGCCTGCAAATGGGACATAGTACCTTTAAAGGGATAGTTGAGTTTTGTTGCATAGGGCGCTACACAAAATGATTTTTTTGTGAGATAATACAAATAATGAGTGTCAAATTTGAAAGAATATACAATTTAAATGACAAACTCATCTTTGTTTGATCAAAATCGGTTCGGAGATGGCTGAAATATCCATAAATATAACCATTTCTAATATTTGTGGTGCCCCACAAATAGTCGGTAATTTTGAACCAGCCGTTGAAAAACAAGATAGCGCCTTATATTTTTTATTCCAGCCAATGCCAATATTGGCTTTTTTTTTCGTGTTGGTTATAATACGTACAACCAGGATGGCCCGTGTATTGTTATTATTAATTAACGGTCACCATATTTTTTGAAAGTGGATTGAATAAGTATGATCGATTCAATCTAAATTCACACGTTTTGGGGTCTAAAATTACCTTCATAGCAATATTAGGTTCTAAAAGGGCACTAGAAATGTCATAAATAAGTATAAGAGCAATAACCATGCACTTTGAAGGCATTTATGATTTACGGTCTTAAACAAGAACCCAACTATCCCTTTAGAATATTAACATATTAAAATTGTTATGATAGAAGGAAGAAACAAAATATAAAAAGTGAAAGTGATAGAATAACATAAGAGAAGGTGGTATGAGGAGGAAACAAAGAATAACATAAGAGAAGGTGGTATAAGGAGGAAACAAAGAATAACATAAGAGAAGGTGGTGGAAGGAGGAAACAAAAAATAACATAAGAGAAGGTGGTAGAAGGAGGAAACAAAGAATAACATAAGAGAAGGTGGTATAAGGAGGAAACAAAGAATAACATAAGAGAAGGTGGTGGAAGGAGGAAACAAAAAATAACATAAGAGAAGGTGGTAGAATAACATAAGAGAAGGTGGTAGAAGGAGGAAACAAAGAATAACATAAGAGAAGGTGGTAGAAGGAGGAAACGAAGAATAACATAAGAGAAGGTGGAAACAAAGAATAACACAAGAGAAGGTGGTGGAAGGAGAAAACAAAAAATAACATAAGAGAAGGTGGTAGAAGGAGGAAACAAAGAATAACATAAGAGAAGGTGGTGGAAGGAGGAAACAAAAAATAACATAAGAGAAGGTGGTAGAAGGAGTAAACAAAGAATAACATAAGAGAAGGTGGTGGAAGGAGGAAACAAAAAATAACATATTACTGCTATGCTATTACTGCTATATGACCCAATCCAATCCAATTGACCCAATCTGCGAAGGATACAACTCCGCAGTTCTCCAACCTGGAAGAAATCAAGAAGAAGAAGATCATTGTCATTATTAGTACTATTATTATTATTGTTACACATGTATTATTATTATTATTATTTTAAAGTACTACTATTGTACTACTCCTACATCATTTTATTCCCCCCCCCCCTTCAATTTAGTATCCAATTCAGCATCCCTAATATATTTGTCAGAACTTGAATTAATCAAAAAGTCATGTTACATGTACACGCATTTAAAAGAACAAATAAATACTTTCATGATGTTCGCTATATCTTCTCTTCTTCTTCTTCTTCTTCTTCTGGTAAACTTCTAAGGGCTATGTAGCCTATCACAAAGATGAACTAGTCAGTACTAAAGACTACAAGTGGTGTGAGGAAGACAGATGATTTTTTTTTTTTTTTTTTTTAGTGGGAAAAGGGAATTAGATGCCACAGGAGTAGTCTCTGGACTGTCAGCATGCACTACATTTCCTGGAAGTCAGTTCCATTAACTTTGGGACAGAGTGTTGGTCATATTTAAACTTTTCTACGTCGCTTCTGGCTTGGTGCAACTGAAGGGTCATGTCATGGTTCTTCCATGATCGTGATTTGTTGAAGGAAAATAGGGCTTTGACAGAGAGACCATTGACTATCTTGTGCACCATTCCTAGTCTACTAGCAGAGTGCCTTGTAGGTAGAGTAGGCCACTAAAAGTCATCTCAGTCACGCTGCTGGTTCTCTTGTAGTCCCCATTGTGACATAGCATGTGCCCCGGCGCTGGATCTTGTCAAGATCCTGGACATCTGAGATATTTTAGGATCCCAGATGCTGGAACAGTTCTCAAGATGAGGGTGGACTAGGGACTTGTACGAAAAAAGCCTGGGTATCAAACCTTCTGCATGGGACAACCTGCATAATAAAACCAAAAGAGAGGAGAAAGCAAATAAGATTAAAACTAGCTGCGCTACATTAGATTTAAAAAAATAGTACCTACCCGCTATTAGGTCTTACATTTTAGTTTTATTTAAAAAATGATAGACTTGTGTCTATCTGATAGGGCTTTTTTTAAAGAGTAGAGTAAAGGTTTATAATTTATTTCCAATTCTTTTACAAGTAACTTTCAAAATTGTTTTTCTTAAATTATTATTATTATTAAACATTTGCTACATACAATAACAGGCAGTACATGTAGAGGTAAAAGTCTATTAATTATAAGTTGTTTGTAAACATAGGTGTATCTACTGAACTTCAGTTGCTAAATTATGTGAGAACAAGTTTGATAGATATAATGTAATATTGAGGGAAAAATGCCTTTGAGTAGGCCCAAGTATTTTAGTATCATGCTGAGTGAATATACTGATTTGTTTATTTAGCAACACCGTAGTTTGTCACCTAAATAAAGCTAGAGAATAAATGAGAATTACAAGATTTAATGCAACATAAGATGACAGTTCCCCCAAAATATCATTAGTCCAAGATGATTGCGATGTTCGCATGGGCTTAGATTATAAATACAGCCTGAATATTTTCGAACTTCATACAAACATACCTTGCCAGAGTTTAACTTAGGTGTCGATCCTGTTCCTGAGTAGATCTACATGTACACCATGACATTTGATGATCGGGTCCTGGTGCTCTCTTATGCACTTCTGTGGTCATTATCTGCTTCTTGGTTCCATAGAATCTACAATTAAAAGACAGTAGAAACTTAGTAAGGTTCGTGCTGGTATCAAATGCATGCATTAGTTATCAGTTTATAAATTTGTTCATGTTCTTTAGAGTAAGAAAAACCCATGTCATATGTAGGGTTGGATCCTGAATTCTCAACAACAACAAAAAAAGGGGGTGGCATATTGTCCTGAAAATTCACTGTAAGCAAATTAAATATTTATACATTAGTAATATGCAAATAATAATTAATATAAACCTTTTTCCTCTCTAAACATGTCTTTTCCCTCTAAATATTTCAAACAAGGCACAATCAGGGGAAAGGGGGGGGGGGTAAATTAGGAAGCTAGGAAGAGACACCTTTTTTGTTTTGTTTTGTTGTTGTTGGTAGATCTAGCATTCATCCGAACCAAGCTGAATCTGGATCTGGATCACATAATCATAATTTTTCCTCAATTTCGTGCTCAACTCTCTCGAATCTCTTGCATATTACGGTGACGTCATGACTAGTCTTAGTAACAAGCGCTTGCAATTTTAAAATATTGATTAAACACTCAGGTCACGTTTTGGTAGACGTGATCATTCGTGTTTTAGCGGCGCGGAAAACAATGAATGGTAGGCCCTACACTTCGTACATTAGAGTCACCTATTTCACGAAACAGTGCAAAACGTGAACGTGATACGTGACTGTTCGTTGCAAGCCTAAGAGAAGGTGATAGAAGGAGAAAACAAAGAATAACATAAGGAAAAATAGAAAGAGAAAATGATAGAATGATAAAAACAAAGAATAAAATAAAGAGAAGGTGATAGAATAGTAAAAAAAGATCAAGAATAAGAAAAGGAAAGATAGAAGAGAAGATGATTCCACAAGAACATGACCCCTGTTATCATAGCAACAGGAACGGTTTCTGTTGCTATGGCATCATGTGTCTCACCAGGGTAAAAAGTGTGAAAGCAAGCGAACCGTACCTCTGGAGTGATCCAGTGGATTGGTCTGGTGTAGATCGGTCCAGCAAAGTGAGTGAGAAAGGGGTCTATTTGCGTATGTACATATGCAATGCCTATATAGACTCTATCTGCTTGTCTATGGCCTATGTCCATGTGATTAAAGGCCAAGTCCACTCCAAAAATAAGTAGCTTTTAATAGATGCAGTAAAACAAACAAAAACAGAGCACACACAAAATTGATATAAGGATAACTAATAAGGAACTTATGAATTATGAAGTATGAAAAACTATGGAACTTAGAAAATCACTACACAAACTGCCAATTGGGTTATCAGTTTGTGACGTCATTGCCTCACTATTTATCTATTGCTTTATATATTTTTATTCTATTAATTTCCCTTTTTATCCCCCCCCCCCAAAAAAAAATGATTTCCCTATGCCTTTGCCCAGGTTATATGATTTGTATCGTATTGCGTGCACGACATTTCACAAAATCTTTTATGAACTTTGAAGAATTGATACTACATGATTTTTCTGAATATTGTATGTTCATAATCATTGATTTTTATATAAATAGTTTATCAAAATTCAAATTTGTCATGATTTAACTGAAAAAAATTACTCTATATTAGTGCATCCACACAAAAACAAATTACTATCAAAATAACTTGGATGCTGGTGTGAGGAAATAAGATTTTTAGGAGGAAAATTGGAAATTTATACTATCAATATAAAGTAAACAATTAGTGGATAGTGAGGCAATGACGTCACAGACTCTATTTTCAAAGTTTTCATGTCGTTAAAAGTTCATAACTTTTTATTAGTCATCCGATTTTGCTCAAACTTTTTTTGATTGTTTTGTCCGATATGTCTGCTTCTATTGAAAGCAAGTTATTTTGGGGGTGGACAGGCTGTATATACATGTACGTGTATTCACAAGATATCCTTCTTCGTGCTTGCTCTCTCCTACTCTTCTACTCTCTTCTACTCTCTCTCTCTTCCTTTTCTCCCTCTCCTCCTTTTCTCCCTCTCTCTCCTACTCGTCCTTTTCTCTCTCTCTCTTTTTTTTCTTCCTTTTCTCCCTCTCACTTTCCTACTCTCTTCCTTTTCTCCTTTCTCTCTCTCCTACCTCTCTTTTCTCTCACTCTCTTTTACTCTCAGTCACACACAAACAACGAAATTTGGCTATATTGAGATTCACATGCCCAAATAAAATGATATCATAAATTTATTGTTATTCTTAAACCGATCGGGCAACATTTGCCAAAGCAGTGCTACAGAAAGGAGGACATACTTTTGGTGGATAAAATGAAAATGGCAACATACCAGTCAATTGAACTTTAGATATCTGTATACATTGAAAATCTGATTAACGCGATGGTTCTATGAATAGCGAGTGCGAAACACACAGCACAGTACAATGAGCATGAACATGACTGCTATTACGAATGCGTGCAAGCATGCACAAAGCAATGGCTCGCTCGCATGTACAAAGCACTATAACGGTAGCGTGCATGCAGCCTTATGGCAGGATATGAGTTAACAATAAACTATCATGAAATCCACATATTGATAACGTTTGCAAAATTCTACCAAGAGAAATTTCAGTCGTTAATGAACTTAAACAAATTATTCCATACTACTATCTTACCACATCTGAATTGTGGAATTTTTGCATGGGGAAATGCAGTACAAGTGAAATTCAATTCAATTTTATTTCACCAAAGCAATTAAAAAATAACAAAAACATACATGTACATAAAACTATACATTGTTGCATTAAAAGAATTCATGTACTGTATATACATGTACATTGGTACAATAATATAGGGCGGTAATTTGAAATAATCTCAGGAACACCACTTGTAAAGATAGGAGTAACTTTAGATATTTTCATTCGATCAGGAAATATTCCGTTGCAGACACTGATTAAATATTGCACATAAAGGTATTGAAATTAAATGTTTGACCACTTTAACATTGATTCAAAACTAGCACTAGCATTTGGTTTAAATCTATGTATATCTAAGATTTGATGCAAATGGTTTTATCATCAGTTATGACCATTTTTTTAATGGAATCTGATGGGGAAAATGAAAGATTAACACCTCCATGATTGTTCTTTCTATTGTTGTTAACATAGTCATAATTTTCAAGATTATACAGAGATAACGGAGATTGATCGTTAATCCATGTTTCAGATATACCAATAACAGAAGGTTGCATTGACAAAGAACTAAAAAATAAAGATAAATTTTCAAAGGTACGACAAAAGCTTCTGGGTCATTCCATGTCAAATCACCCAAAAAATCTGAAAATCTTAACCCGACCATTTTTGATTTTGATGAAACTTAGTGTACTTGTTGAGTGTGATCTCACAGCACCAAATCTCAAATTTTAGGTCAATCGGGTGAGGGTTTGGGAGATACGGCCCACCAAATTTTGAGATTTTTGCAAAAATGGGGTGGCGGGCCTACCTTTGAACCCTTGTATCTCGGGAACTAATGGGTCAATCTTCACAAAATTGGTATTGTTGGAAAGGGTATTCAATAAGGATTCCAAATCTGCCATCATTTTGAAGATTGATACATGTTGGGATACTTTGACCTCTTGACCTAAGATTTGACCTTGAAATTGACCTTGTGGATCACGTGACCTTGACAACATTTTTCATGAAATGTAATCTCTGACATGTTCACTAAAACATATAAAAGTTTCAGAGATATAATATTTTTTGTTTAGGAGCAATAAGGATTGAAAGCATCCATACTCACAGATATTCACAATAAACCCTATTATAATGTATACAATACATGCAGTATGCACTGTACAACATACATCTTCCACATGCTTTTTGTTCTAGTCATATCCATCCTAAATGTCAGCAGTACTTAAATAGAAATATAATGAGAAGTTCATATAGGCCTAAAGGGTTAACAGGATGTATGGCTTCAGGCCTCTGAGTCGGTTCTAGGACAATTACCCCTGGAAAATTACCCCGGAAAACTACCCTCTAAGGACAATTACCCCCCATTCGTTAAAGGGAAGTCCAGTCTGATAAGTTGGTTTTAATCAAAGCAGATTTTTTTTTCGGGGGGTAATTATTCTTGAGGGGTAATTTTCCAGGGGGTAATTGTCCTAGGGGTAATTTTCCGGGGTAATTGTCCTCGGGGGGACAGCTTGTCCTAGGAGGTTATTTTCTGGGGGTAATTGTCCTCTGGGTGTGATAGTCCTTGGGGGTAATTTTTTTGGGAGGGTAATTGTCCTCAGGGGGACATTTCCTGGGGTTAATTTTCCAGGGGTGATTGCACAGGGGTAATTGTCCTAGAACCGACTCAGAGGCCTGAAGCCATACATCCTGTTAACCCTTTAGGCCTATATGAACTTCTCATTATATTTCTATTTAAGTACTGCTTACATTTAGGATGGATATGACTAGAACAAAAAGCATGTGGAAGATGTATGTTGTACAGTGCATACTGCATGTATTGTATACATTATAATAGGGTTTATTGTGAATATTTGTGAGTATGGATACTTTCAATCCTTATTGCTCCTAAACAAAAATATTATATCTCTGAAACTTTTATATGTTTTAGTGAACATGTCAGAGATTACATTTCATGAAAAATGTTGTCAAGGTCACGTGATCCACAAGGTCAATTTCAAGGTCAAATCTTAGGTCAAAAGGTCAAGGTACCCCAACATGTATCAATCTTCAAAATGATGGCAGATTTGGAATCCTTATTGAATACCCTTTCCAACAATACCAATTTTGTGAAGATTGACCCATTAGTTCCTGAGATACAAGGGTTCAAAGGTAGGCCCGCCACCCCATTTTTGCAAAAATCTCAAAATTTGGTGGGCCATATCTCCCAAACCCCTCACCCGATTGACCTAAAATTTGAGATTTGGTGCTGTGAGATCACACTCAACAAGTACACTAAGTTTCATCAAAATCAAAAATGGTCGGGTTAAAACCATTGGGTGATTTGAAATGGAATGACCCTTCTACAGTTAACATGAAAACATGAACACCTTATAGCAATGCTATCTGGTGAGTATGTAATTGACACAAATTGTTTATATTCATCTGGTGTGTAGTATGCTTCTATAGGACCATGATCACTTTCAGAATCACTTGGAGTTAAAAACTCTTGCAAGGTACAAAAATCAATTTCAATAAAGGCATAGACATACAAAAGAAAAACACAAGGTTGTATACAAAAACAATATTTAAAAAAATAGAAATGCAATAACATTACAATTAAATATCTAATACCTTAACAAGTATTTACATGTACATATATTTATATTTAAATATATGAAAGACAAATGAGAGAAAGTATTACAGGTTACAGATCTACAGCAAGCTGGCCGGGTAACTAGAGCATAAGTTAAAACATTATATGCATAATGCTGAACTGGTAGACATATTCACATTCATGGCACCATAGTATATAAGGAGAGATGAAAGAAGAAGAGTTAACCCCCCCCCCCAAAAAAAAGAACGCACACTGGAGAGAAACCCTTTCAAGTGCAAATATTGTGAGAAAATATTCAACTCATCTGCTAACTTTTGGGTACAAAATTGAGTTCATAGATAACTCGCCCCCTGTACAGACAAAACCTCCATTTGACTATAAACATGATCAAGAAGAATCACAAGCAATCGGAGAAGAAGTACAGAACTTAGTTAAAAAAGGGTGTTATTGAGGAAACACAGCATGAAGAACGTGACTTTATATCAAACATCTTTTCACGACCAAAGAAAAGCGGGGGCAGACGTATTATACTCAACTTGTCAGAATTTAATGAATTTGTTGAGTATATAACCATTTTAAAATGGATAATTTTCATGTTGCAATTCAAAATATTGCCCAAGATTACTTCATGGCCTCACTCAACCTACGAGATGCGTATTACTCTGTACCTGTACACATTGATCACAGAAAATATTTGAAGTTCCCATGGAAAGGAAAGTTATTTATATCAGTTCATGGCACTGCCAAATGGCCTTTCATCAGCCCCAAGGCTCTTCACAAAAATTCTTAAGCCAGTTTTTGCAAAGCTTAGGAAAGAAGGTCATAATGTGATCGGTTACATTGAACACACTAATTTTGGGGAAAACAGTAAACAAAACTGAAATCGCAGTTCAGCAGACTAAGCAGCGGCTTGAGATGTTGGGATTTATAATCCACCCGGATAAATCTTGTTTTCCAACCCACACAAAATATCATATTTTGGGGATCATGATCGATTAAAAAACCATGATGATTTCTCTGCCCCAGCAGAAGAAAGAACATATTTCGGAACAATGCCAAAGTTTACTGAACACCAGAAACCCAACTATTAGACATGTAGCCAGGGTGATTGGTCAGCTAGTCGCAGCCTTCCCGGCAGTCAAATTTGGGAACATGTGGTATAGGGCTCTAAGGCTTAACAAAGGCCATTTCGACAGAACCATGAACTTGTCCCATAATGCTTTAGCAGAATTTAAAGTGGTGGTTGGATAATATCCACCATTGTGCAAAAGACATTCTCTCCTCAAACCCCAACATGATGCTACAAAGCGATGCTAGTAGCGAAGGATGGGGGGCTACAGACTTAAAAACATCCACTGGGGGTAGATGGAATGAAGACGAAAGACAAAAATACCTAACCAATGGTATAAACTACATGGAAACCCTAGCAGCTTTCTATGCATTAAAAGCTCTGTGCAGTAATTGCAAAAATTGCCACATTCGATTACAAATAGATAACACGACAGCAGTGGCTTACATTAACAACATGGGAGGCTCCAGGTTCATTAAGTGTGATAAATTGGCAAAATGCTTATGGTCATGGTGCATTAACAGAAACATTTGGGTGTCAGCTGTCCATTTGGTAGGAAGACTAAACGTAGAGGCAGATAGATGCTCAAGATCATTTAATGATCGAACAGAATGGATGTTAGCAAAACCAGTTTTTCATGATATAGAAGAAAAATGTGGACCTTTGGAAATAGATTTGTTTGCATCACGCTTGAATAAGCAGTTACCAAGATACGTCTCGTGGCACCCAGAACCAGAGGCGGAGGCAGTAAATGCATTTTTATTGGACTGGGGAAAATACAAATTTTATGCTTTCCATTCTGCCTAGTTGGGAGGTGTTTACAGAATATAATGCAGGACAAGGCCTGTGGTGTACTAGTTGCTCCGGACTGGAGCACGCAGTCTTGGTATGCCATGCTGCATGACATGTTGGTGGAGCCCCCCATGTTTGTCTCTAAAAGCAAGAAATTGTTAACACAACCAATCTCTGGTGAACGACACCCACTTTTTCACCGCTTAAATTTGCTTATTTGCAGGGTATCCGGAAATGGAAACCATTTCAAGCCTTAGGATTTTCTGAGGAAACCCAAGACATCATATGCGCTGCATGGAGGGAAGGAACCCCAAAACAATACAGCAGTTCCATTAAGCATTGGATCACTTATTGTAAAAGGATAGACATAGACAGTGGAGTGGTCGATGTAAAGCATGTGGTTGAATTTTTATCATACCTTTTTCATGAGAAAAGTCTGAGCTATAGTGTCATTAACACAGCACATAGTGCTCTATCAGCGCATGTGATTTTGGAAGATGGACATGCTGAGATCGGAGCACACCCCCTTGTTGCCAAATTTATGAAGGGAGTCTACAACTTAAGGCCCCCACTCCCCAGATATCAGGAGATCTGGGATGCTGGGAAAGTACTTAACTATCTTAGAGGGATTTCGCCAGCAGGCAAACTGAACCTAAAAGCAATGACATTTAAAGTTGTCATGTTACTAGCACTGGTTTCCGCACAAAGAGTGCAAACTTTGCAAAAGTTGCGATTGGACAAGTGTACGATATCAGTGAACAGCGCTACGTGGATGAACCACTCAAACAATCTAGACCTGGCGCCACAGGATATAGACTCAAAATTGATACATATCCACCTGACAAAAGGATTTGCCTAGTGAGATATTTGAACAAGTATATTAAAAAAACAAGTGACGTCAGGAATGACGAACAACAACTCTTCATAAGCATAAATAAACCTCATAAGAAAGTTTCCACAACCACGATTGCACGGTGGATAAAGGAGGTGCTGAAAGTCTCGGGGATTGACACGGCGATTTTTAAGGCCCACTCCACTCGGGCAGCAGCAAAATCTGCAGCAAGGGATAATTCTTTTGCAGAAGCTGTACTCCGCTCTGCAAAAAGATGAGCTCTCCAAGACCAGTTCACGGTATGTTCGGGCTATACAAAGTATTACTATACTTCTGTTTTATTGCTCACTCTGCATGGAAAATCTTTAAAATATCACCACAAAATCTTGAACGGAGATTTCGTGGTCGGAGATTTCGTGGTAGAATAGATAAATGAAACTAAACTTACCTGGAAGTTGAAGTTTGATTTCTATTCTAGTAGAAATCGGGAGTGAAGATTATGTGCCCACCGCTCCCTAAAACACCCAGGTATCATTGAATATAGAGGAAGTCTCAAGAAGAATCTTGTTATTACTGGCTCTTGGAGTCATTTTCCATGCAGATCAGCTCTTTGAATATTGTTGCGCATGCGCAGTCCGGGATATCACCACATAATCTCTCACTCCCGATTTCTACTAGAATAGAAATCAAACTTCAACTACACCCTGTACCAGGTAAGTTTCGTTTAATTTATCTATTTTAAGTGAAAGTGTGTATTGTAAACATGAATAATAATGGCATGCATTTGAAGCAAATGAGCATAATGCTACATGGATTCCTTATTTTGAAATGTTGGACAAGAAAACATCCGTTAAAAAAGAACTAACAATTAGCGATGTAGTTTACCATTAATAAGTTTAGTGAAGACAAAAAGGTGAAATATTAAATCTAGTCATTTTATTTCCCACAAAATGGTACATGTTATTAAGATGGTCCTAATGCATATATTTCTTGGGCTCAAACATATCATTTATACTTCACCAGGAACACTTCGCACTATCAAGCTATTATTTGTCCCTTGAAAGCATAAGGAGGGTTAAAAAAAAACAGTCCATAATGATATATCCCACCTTTTTAATACTTACAGATAATATAGATAATATTTGGGATTGTTACGTTACACAATGAAGGACGGATGTTAGTTTGTTGAATTAAAAATGTCCATCTATGGTATCACTAAATACAAGGAATTTAATAGGGTCTATAGGGATAGAGTTATAATAACAACAAGGCAGAAACCTCTGGCTTAATGGCTATGCATTAGCATAGAGTACGTCAAACATGTAGATTTCTTCCGTTTTTAAATAATTTTTATATCCATTTATGAGGAGGAATGCTCTCTAAAAAGTTCACTCTAGAACACTTTTGGATAAATCATATGTTCACTGTTGATATGTTGAGTGTAGCTATATACATCCATTGTCATCGAAATTATTGATTCGCTGAATTATGAAATATATACATGTTGCTCATTTTTTTATACGAATGTAAGATTCACAAATTTGGTTGTATTCATGGAAGTTTTTTCTCCCAATAGCAAATTATGAAAGGGAATTGTACAGCTGGATTGATAGCCCGACCTATATTGAGTCAAAATGGTAACTAAAGCAAGTTACACATGTGATCATACCTTTGTACATGGTGAGAATATTTGGAGAATTTCTTTTTATATTGATCTTCTTTCCAAGTGCACTGTATTTCATTTCCCATAACACAAATGACACAACAATTAAAATTACACAACCTATACACAAATCTAATTGAAATGAGAAGACGTAGGAAAAAATTGTCATAAAAGGTAAGTACTTCCACTCAAAGCATTACACTTGTCTCGCTGCTTTTCTCTTGCGGCTTCGTGCTCACAGTAGTTGCTGCTGATAGGGGCATAGTTTCAGGGCTGTGTGTGCTATTCGATGTGGTAGCGTTTTGTCTCTTGACTCTATCAAGACAGGTCAGTCCCCACTGCTTACGAACCATTGGTTTACGAACACAGTAGAGCAGGAAGATGAAGAGTCCTTGAAATGAGTTCAGTACAATGAAGATAGGCTCAACCACCTAGGATAACATAGAATAAAGATAATCTTTACGAAAATGTGGCAGTTGAAACATAAGTATCATTACGTCTTTATACTTGGTTTTACGTCTTTATAACGGTTCCCTGTTCAAACACACAACATCGAGCACACATATGATATAAATGAATATCAGCTTTTATGATATTTCTGACCTTTCCTGTCACTGTATCTTGTAAACTTTTACAAGTTTCACAATAGAAAAATGCAATCACGAAATGCTTTTCTCATAGATATTGTTTTTTCTACTGCACCTGACTAAATTCTCGAATCATCAGAAAGTATCCAGTGATCCATGTAAGACCAAGCAGAAGGAGGATACAGATTGCATTTTGAACACGTTTGATGTTCTCTCTAGGTTCAATGTTCTCTCTACGTTCGACATTGGCCTCTCTCTTACCCAAACAGCGCTATTAGAAGACTTCATCAGTTGACGGACGATGAGGGCAAAGATGACGACGTTGAACAGGATGATGATTGTCATGGGAATAAGGAGACCACCGATTTGAGCCCACAATTGGAGAAAACATCTAGAGATCCAGTAGAAATTAAAATTGTATAAAATGTGAAAAAAAGAATATATGTAGAAAGAACTAGATGGAACTTCGACTGCGTGCAGTCGAAAATGATGCCTCCGCCATAGAGCGATTTTACAAACCAAAACGGAAGCAATTTTTAATATTCAAGTTTGATAGTAATCCATTAACGGGTTCTCAGAATATTGTGATTACAAGCTATTTTTTTATATACATGGCTCTGCAAGATAAATTCCTGTCCTGAGTTTGATAGTAATCCATCTGTCGGTTCTAATTATAATGCATTCCCAAGTTATTTATATGCATACATAATGAGCCCCATGTCCTTTGACCTTTGATCTCATGACCCTAAAATCTAATCAGTTCATTGGCTCTGAAAGATTCTTAAACATGTCGTGAGTTTGATGGTAATCTTTCTATCGGTTCTCAAGATTGTATAAAAGAGCCCCATGACTTTTGACCCCATGACCCTAAAATTTAATCAGTTCATTTGCTCTGCAAGATACATACATTTTGAGTTTGATGGTAATCCATCCACGGTTCTAATGATAGTGTATCACAAGCTGTTTTTGCATACATAATGAGCCCTGTGACCTTTGACCTTTAACCTCGTGACCCCAAAATCTAATCAGTTCATTGGCTCTGCAAGATACATTCCCCAAGTTTGGCGGTAATCCATCAATCGGTTCTTGAGATAACGCCATCACGAGCTATTTTTGCATACATAATAGGCCCTGTGACCTTTGAACTTTGACCTCGTGACCCCAAAATCTAATCAGTTCATTGGCTTTGCAAGATACATACATGACCCAAGTTTGGCGGTAATCCATCAATCGGTTCTTGAGATAACGCGATCACGAGCTATTTTTGCATACATAATGAGCCATGTGACCTTTGACCTTTGACCTCGTGACCCCAAAATCTAATCACTTCATTAGCTCTGCAAGATACATACATGACCCAAGTTTGGCGGTAATCCATCAACCGGTTCTTGAGATCACGAGAATCACGAGAACGGGACGTACGTACGGACGGACGGACGGACAACCAGAAAACATAATGAGTGATTTCAAGTACGGTGTTGAAAGCTGGTGTTGGTGTTGTGAGAACACCAACACCAGCTACAACACCGAACTTGAAATCATGCTGGTGTTGAGGTTGACCTCGGAAAATATGACGCATTTCCGGTAGTCTGTGTTGAGGGCTGGTGTTGAATGTCGTCTGCTGAACCGAGTATCGCGGTTGGTGTTGACGATTTACGTGTAATTTTCCCATTCACCAACACCAGCCCCTAGGGATTGGGAAATTCATGATTTCAAGTTTGGTGTTGGTGTTGGTTTTGCAGTATACCGCAGGTAACTATGCGTGCATCTGTCAAGAATCTCACGATCAAGCCAAGGTAAAATCCATTTTCCCGTCAAAACAACTGTAAATCATGGGAGCTATATACGTTTTTCAAGAGAAATGATATTTTCTCTATTAATTTTTTAATATGACTTTACATTTGATATTCGATATGATGTAATTCATTGGAATTTCTGAAAGGATTATGCTTTTATCGCAAGACTTTTCGCCTGTAGAGTGACGTCACTCGGCGTTGAGCTATCGATAACGTGATCGGTATCGTCCTTCTAAACTGACCGTCGGTGTTGGAGCTCGGTTTAGCAGCCTTTCCACGCTCTCAACACCAACACCAACACCGAACACCGTACTTGAAATCACTCAATGCCTCCGGCTACTTTGTAGTTGAGGCATTGAAATGAAAATCATTTACCACTCCCAAAATCAAACGTGCCCCCAGTGTCAAAATGCCATAATACACTGACATTCGGTACGTCCCAATATTATTACTGATCAGTATTTGGCGTCACCTGTGCCTTGCAGGCCAAAAGCGAACTGAATCACTGTAACGCTCGGGTCTCATCTAATTGGGAGTGTGAAGGTGGACCACGACACCGGGGTTTCCCCTATTCAAATAAGAATAGTGGAGTGGGTTCTTAACGTGCAAAGATGGTGACTCTCCTATACACTGGGTCTCCATTTAACGTCCAACCCGAGGGACGGAGTGTTCTCCACTGTAACATAGCGTACGTCTATGAAATAGGGGAGGGGCTCGTTAACACACAACCCAAGCAGCTTCAGTCATCCGCCTCTGGGTTGGACTCAAACCCATGATCTTTGGTACTACAAGCAGAAGCTTTACTGACAGAGCCAACTCATCTCCTCATATGTACACAGGTATGGCGCGCCGTTTGACCAATAATTCAGATAAACACTGTTTATCGTCGAAAAACACTGTTTATTGAGCGATAAACACTGTTTATCGAGAGAAACTATGTTTATCGTCTGATAAACACAGTTTCTCTCGATAAACAATGTTTATCTCGATAAATAGTGTTTATCGCCGAAAAACAGTGTTTATCGCCGATAACACTGAGCGATAAATACTGTTTATCGAGAGAAACTATGTTTATCGTCTGATAAACACAGTTTCTCTCGATAAACAATGTTTATCTCGATAAATAGTGTTTATCGCCGAAAAACAGTGTTTATCGCCGATAAACAGTGTTTTTCTCTCAATAAACAGTGTTTTTCGACGATAAACAGTGTTTATCGGCGATAAACAATGTTTATCTGATTTATTGAGCAAATGGCGCGCACTGGTACTCCAGATCAGAGCCGTATGCACTACTCTGCACGTTAGTCAGGTGGCTTAGTGAAATTACCGTTACTTGCCTGATAAAAGCACCATTTTGGGTACAGGGCTTCCTTAGGACCTACTAAACGATATTAGGCTAGGAGCCCCCGTCAAAAATGTCAATTTAAGGCTGTGGGGGGGGCGTGTTTTGGAGCCCCAAATAATTTTATAACATTGATTTGTTGTACAAATATCATTTTTAGTACAGGGCTTCCTTAGGACCTACTGAACGATATTAGGGTAGGAGTCCCCGGCAAGAATATCATATAAGGGTGTGGGGCGGGGGCGTTGCCTCGTAGCCCACAAATAATTTATAAGGTAATATAACATTGAGTTTTTGTTGTACAAACGCCATTTTTGGTACAGGGCTTCATTTCAATTGAATTCAGTTCAAGGTTTATTTAAAAAAACGTGTGTCGCAGCCCAATGGCTGAATCGGTCATGTGTACAATTAAAAGACTCTTTACATATTTCAAACATAAAATACAGTTACAATTGATTTGTCAATTTTGAAATATATATAGTTAATATGGTAAGATTGCTTGGGCAGCAAAAATAAGAAATCAGAAGATAACATGAAGTCAGAAAAACGGAGAGGAGAAACATTAAGAAAAGAAGTAAAAGAGGAAGTTATAAAAGTACATGTACATCAAAAAATATAAATTGCATACATGTACTTTTAAAGGCCCAACTCTTTGTGTTAGAATACCACAAAATATTGTAAAATATATTTCGGTTTGGAGATTATGATATTAACGGGTTCGTAGACTACTCACAGATCTTCGTGCGCGTATTTGTCCTGGGCAATGGCTCCAGTTACAATGACAATCATTGCAGGAATACCTTGAATTAAAAAAAAAGGAGAAGACAATTATGATTGATTATATTTTCACCTGTCAATTGACACTTTTAAAGCCTTTCCTAAAAGGAGAATAAGAGAAAATGCCTGTTCACAATTGCCATTGTGTGATTTAAGCAAAGTGAAAGGAAAAGGTGAAGATGGTGATTGAGTACAATCGCTTAGATAACATGGCAATATCGGTCATGCGGCATGCATGCAGGCATTCAGTTAAGTAGATAGATCTTTTTGTACTTTTTCTTCTTCTAGAATACATCTTAACAATCAATTTGTGGATCACTCGAGAGATGTATAGATCTTATTGTATCCCCCGGCAGTATGCCGGTGGGGTACTTTGGATTCAGCAGCATTACGCCGTGTCCGCCGCGTCATATTCTTGTGTGCGCTCTAACTGCCACATTCCTTGACAGATTTTTTTCAAATTTTGTATGGAGGTGTATCTTGGTATAATCTACACACCTATAACTTTTAGTGATGCTGCCCTCAGTGTTCCGTCTTCTATAGGGTAAAAGGCCATATTTTTGTGGATGGTTTGTGTGCGCTCTATAGGCCACTTTTCTCAAGGGATTTTGTTCAAATTTTGAACGAAGGTGTATCTTGGTACGATCTACAAGCCTATAGATTTTGCTGATGCTGCCTCCAGTGTTCCGTCTTTTATAGGGTCAAAGGTCATATTTTGATAGATATCTTTTGTGCACTCTAGTGTGTGGTCTAACTGCATCATTTCTTAACAGATTTCTTTCAAATTGAGTATGGAAGTGTATGTTGGTAAAATCTACACACCTATAGTTTTTGGTGATGCTGCCACGGGAGTCCCGTGTTTTATAGGGTCAAAGGTCATATTTTGGTGGGTGTCTAGTGTGCGCTCTGCAGGTCATATTTCATGACGGATTTCATTCAAATTTTGAAAGGAGATGTATCTTGGTACAATCTACACATCTACACTTTTGGGCGATGCTGCCCTCGATCATATGTCTTTTATGCGCTCTAACTGCCACATTTCTTGACCGAATTTCTTTCAAATGTTGTATGGAGGTGTGTCTTAGTACAATGTACACATCTTTAGTGTTTGGTGATGCTGCCACCTGTGTTCCGTCTGTTATAGGATCAAAGGTCTATTTTGGTGGCTGTCTTTTGTGCGCTCTAACTGCCACATTTCTTAAAAGATTTCTTTCAAATTTTCTACAGAGATGCATTATACTCTAATCTACACACATATTGGTTTGGTGATGCTGCTCTATCCTAGTCTTGACAATAGTCCGAGCCACTAGTGGCGATCTCTACGTCATCCTTTTGTTTTAGGGAGGAGAGGGATCTTTGTCCCTCCTTCGAACATTAGGATGACACAAAATCGCTGCCACTGCCGGGGGATACATTCGCATTGCGCGGCAATACAGATTGCGATATTTCTAGTTTAAATAGAAAACAGTTTTGAACAAGTAGACAACAAAAATGTCCAGCCCAAGATGCAACCATGCAGCTAAAACATTTACGTTGTAAAGCCATGTTAATGGGAAATTAAGTATCAATAGCGTCGGCAAAATTTACCCTTCCCTTCTCAGATAATCATTTGTCTGCCCCGAAATGTCGCATATTTTGAAAAAGATGGTGATGAAAGCCTTTCACGAAGAAGAAATCATGCATATTGCACTCTTTGATTACAATTCTTTTAAATATTCTTTATCTTTTAGAAAAACGTATTATTTGTAATGATCAATTACGATACTACTGATAACAATTTTGAAATGGTTGTACCCCAAGCAACGGCACCAGCTTTGACCATGAATCGTTGAATGTAGGTATCGGTATCAAAGATCTTGAAAATGATGAGATAAGTGTTGTATCCCTCCACACCCATCCACGCGATCGAAGATAGAACGAAGTAGTGAACGAGTGCCGTAATGAACCCGCATGGACCTGCCTTTACTTGGTATTGAAGTTTGGCGCTGTCCAAGGACATCATGACAATGAATGATACGTACAGACAGAGTAATGTCAGGCACAGGCAAATGAAGATCTGGTTGTTCTGTTTTTCCCTCAGAACTCTTTCAGTTAACAAAAATATAAAATAAATTTGTATTTGATTAATACATTTATAAATGCAGTGCATTTATAAATGTAGTGCATTTATCATTATTTAGCAATAAAAATGTTGGTGCTAGGGTTTATGGATTAAGGGCAGGCGGTAGCAAAATATGCAGCATGTCAAATTTGAATATTTCCCATGCATCAAACATACGATCCCGGGTCTTGCACTATCTTGATTTAACCTTAGATCAAATGATAGTATTAATAAATCAGTACATACTGTGAACTAGACTGTTACTCATATGAGCAGAGACAATGCCATCATTTGGCAAAATATTGTTTTTTCATTCAGTTATCGAATGGATATTCAAATGAAATTCCTGACCCAATGTGATCACGTATCCGTGTTTACAAAAATTCTTGAGGAAATTCATGATCTATGTGCTTTGCTATAATCTAATAGATTATTATGAGATGGATAACAATAAAATGGAGATAAACAGGACTCTTACCTGTTTGATATATATGTTGCAAGGGTGACAAGTAGGCTTGCTATTGAAATACCACATCCTATGTACGTTAGAACTGTGTATGCTTGCTCAGAAGACCGTTCCTCTCTGGAAATATCCTACAAATAGAATAAATTCATCACAAATTTTACTGTCCAGCTCATTCTACACTCAACCAAAACATAGAGCTATATGAAAACATAACATGTATGTGTGAGCTCTAACCCAGATAACTATACGACGTTGGACTAACGTCGCCATTTTTTCACTGATAAACGGTGGATATTGGTTGGCTATACCAATTTGTCGCTGTTAAACCAACGTTGGCCCACCAACCAAAAAGATGTTGGGCTAACGTAACAGCACACGTTGGCCACACATTGGCCCAACGTCGTATTGCTATCTGGGAAGTTATTTAGGATTGCTCTCATTAATTTGTTGCCGTGGATAGACGCACATTATAATATAATCATGTGTACGCATAGTGGTTGTCTTATTCGACTTGCTTGGAGTTAGTCACCATGTGAGCAGCCCCCCAAAAAAAAGTTCCACTCCTAAAATGAAAAACAAGAAAGACAAAACAACAAGGAAGAAGATAAGATAAAAATGCTTGAACTATCCACAAATGGAATCATTTCAATCGGTCGCTACGTTCCCTCGTACAATATACATTATCTATAAAATTAAAGAAGAACTGTAGAAAATTACATAGACAGAGTTTACATTTTGTGTTTACAAGAGCTTTTGTATAGAGACAAAATAGTGGATTTTCTTACAAAATCCAGGGATCTTTGGTTAAATGGGAAGGTCTCTTCCCGGAAAGAAATATTCCTTGCAGCTTCCAACAGTAGAGAGATCGAAGTATTTACAATGGGGGAGAGATAGCATGTAAACTCTATCAACTACATCTAAAAAATAAAAATAAAAATACAGGTGGAGATTGTAAGAGGTGTAGCGCCACCTCTTGTGGGTTGATATAGAGTGAATAAACGTAACAGTTACAAGTTAGAACCAGTGTCCTAAATATGATGATTTGACCACCATAGCCAGAGCTGATAACGAACCAAGGCATTATTAGGATCCCAAGACTATCCAACAATGCTACAGAGATCTTGCAATCCCATGTGATTCCCAGGCAACGTGCTCTGAAAATAAAAGAATACTACTATAAAAGAAAGAAAGATCTTACCATAAGGACGGCAAAGTTGGTGAGATGGTTACATCCACAAACGACCTTCTCATCAAACGGAGAATCCCAGTTGTTATCATTGGGTGATCTAATTCCAGATGCTGAAAGAAGCTGACACCCTTCTTGAGACCAGTCACTATAGCCAATATCCCAGTATGAACACGATGGATTTGTCAGCCCAGGCTTGTGAGGAAGTTCAAATTTAGAATAAAGTGCATATGACTATAGTTGTTTTCATAGGTGTTCAACTATTGCTAATAACATAATGCATACCCTTGTCTGATACAGATACAAAAGAACCGTTTACTGTGAAATTATAATACGGAAATAATTATAAAACATTGGAAATAATACTTGAAGATGACAGGATGCACAGTCGTGCACATTTATTTATATCTTTGCAGTAACTTTGAAAATGAAATTCCTTTAGGGCCTACCTCTATCGGGGTAAAAGTAAAATTGATGGGTTCTGTCAGGTTTTCTATTTTCTCGTCCCCGATGCTCAGTGATATTACGGGTGTGTTAGCAGATCGGCTGGTTCCTAAACTCGTGTTCATCAATGATTTAGAAATGAAAAGGGCTGGTGTGGAAAAGACACTGAAAGTCACGAACAAAGCCGCTAGTATCAGAACTTCCTCCAGATATCAACGGTAAAGCAGAAGAAATCGCAGATGGTATGTTGACAACAGCAATGGTATCTGGTTTTGTAGCTTCATCACGATTTTCATTTGAAGTTTGGATGTTGGTGTCAAATTTCTTCAGATCAGAATTGCTGTCTCCTGCTAACGAGAGGACTAGACCATTTGAGATGACATCGGTAGGTACGCTTTGGACCTGAAAAATTCAGAAAAACAGAATTGGAAAAACAGTCAAACAAGAACGTTGCTTTGGTCATGAAGAGGCATAGTATTCTAATCGGGAAATGAATTCTATCTTTGCACGTGTCATTGACAGATATCTTATTTTGATGAGCATTAGTAGATGTCAACTATATTCACAGTTTAATACTATTACATAAATTTTGGTCTTTGCTACCCTGCCAAGGAAAAATTCAGATATAATTGGCATTTTATTCGACATAGAATACCAAAACTTCTACATACCTGCACGGCAATATTTGGTTGTTGAAAGCTAAAATTTTCACCGTCCTCTATAGGTACACTTTTGATCTGCTGCTCAAATACTTTAACAACATCACTAACAGAGCCTGATGCTGATTCAAGTGTTTCTGTGTCAACCTGAGCGATGTTACTCACTATGGCAACAATGGATGCAGTAACCTGTTAATCAAAATCAAGTAAATACATTCACTTATATTAGTGCTGTAGCCGAACCACCGAACCGAACAGAAGTTCGCCGAACATGGCACTTCCAAACCGAACCGAACCGAACCGAACGCAAAGGCCTGGTTCGGATGTTCGGCAGAAAAATTTTAAACGTTTTTGCAGGCTAATTAACTTGTCATTTTATACCTAATTTTCATGTCATGATTGCTCATTCTATATTTACTTTTTTCCCATTTTCCTCCTTTGTGATTCATGCCTCTCCAGTCGTGGGCGCGACTTCACTGACGCCATTTAAATCCCAAATTCTGACCTCTGCAACGTCGCGATCGCAAGCTATAAACAAGAATACACATGCCTACTAGGCGCTGATCAAAACAAGTTCGGCTCAAATCCAAACAATAAAAAAATAAAAAAAATAATTGTAACAATATCGGACAGATTTTACCATCTAAATAACAAAATAAATACATATTATAGTATTCTAATTTATTTATTCAGGAAAATTAGGAATTTTCTTATTTACCCCATTAAAAATAAACATTTATAATAACAGCAATCGAACGAGCCTGGGCTGCTATCTCTGTGTATTATAACGTATACATCGGTAAATTCAAGATGGCAGCTTTCATGACTCGTAACATTAGACAACAACCGTCTTGGCAAATCTTTAAAAAATATCATTTATTTTCAAATTGAAAACATGATTCTTGTAAAACTGCAAATAAAACACGATTAAAACGGAAATATGAATGTAAGTACTAAAATAGTTACGTTTAAAGCAGTTTTTTATGTGAAATACGTGCCGGTCGGAAGCAGTGTTTTTCATCAGGAGTGGTGGGCAGAAGTCCTCCGTGCTGGTCGGGCCCGCCCGGCCCGCCCAGTGCCGACCACCGTAGCTATTAGGCTGCTTGCTATTATTCCCCGAACCCCGAACCGAACCAAGTTCGGGTAAAAAATTGCCGAACTCTGCCGAACCGAACCGAACCCGAACATGGCGCCTGACTTACAGCACTAACTTATATATTCTGAAAGCAGTAGCATTTTTAGTATGAAATAAAAATTTTAAACACAGGTGTGATTGGGGATAAAATTTGGACAGTCGGATTTGACAAGATCTTAAACAAAATGGCAAATTCAAATTTTCACATTGAATGGCCTACAAATGGTCTTTATAGCAGTATTGGCCAGTGAAAAGATAAACAACTGAGTTGTAATAATTTTATATGTATGCATTTACTGGACACATTTCACAACAAATTGAATAAAAACAAAGAGACAAATTACATAAAATATTTTTGGAAAGAATTGCATTCGCGAGACTAAATTAAGAAACATACCTTTTCGCTGTAGTTCGTTCGAGCACTTATATTTGAAATTATATTTGCAATCGAAAAAATGTCATCAGAGGAGATATCACCGATGTTACTTGTCACCAAACTGACCTCTTCACTGAGCTTAGCAACATTCTCATCTGAAACGATAACCTTGGAACAAACAATTTAAATATCAGTCCAATTGTGCTTGCTTTTATTTTTCTATAGAGTCATTCAAACAAAATGAATAGTATAGATGAACTTTGTTTTTACAACCGTCTCCTTTCTACGGGACCAGGGGTGTCCACTTTAATGGCAGCTAGGATCCCCTTTTAAAATATTGCTCACAAGACATTCTAGGTACATTCTGCCTCCAGTCAGAGAAGGTATTAGCCCACCTCAGGGTTTTCATTTCTGAGCATAACTTATCACAGAATGTTCATTTCTATTTCATTCATTGGGATGTTATAAATGTTATTTAATTTCTAGGATGTGTCCAATAAATAATAAACTTCAAAGCTACATTGAAATAGGTTTGATGGAAATTGATGGCTTTCAGTCCCGAATAATTCATGAGTGGTCTTGTGACTGTGTTGTGACAATTCAAGAAAACTTTCTTGAAACGGCTGATATAGATATTGAAATTACCTTTGAAAGCTGGCTAAGTAAATCTCCAACATTTCTGAATTGTCCACAGTTATCCGTGGGATCGGGAAGCCACGTACTCTGTGAAATCAGATCACCGACGCATATGGCAAGCCCGATTGGATGGTCAGCTGTCAAAAAAATTCACAATTACTATCCCCATACCATTATTGAAATTCATGAAATAAAGATTTGATTTTTTTTTTATGGGAAGTGTCTTGATAAAATCATATGAATAATGATGACAAAAGCATATATTTAGAAAAAACAAATATGTAGCTGTAAAAACTTAAATCCTCTAATGAGCAAATTCCTTCTGTGCAATTTTGGATAACTAATTACATTTAAATTTCCAAAAGGGAGAGATAGAGGCAGGTAGAACGTGCATGAGAAGTATCCTAATTTACCGTTTGCTGTGTTGAATGGACATACTTCAGTTGAGTTCGCCCGTTCCGTTCTCACCCTCTAGGAAACTGATTAGTCCAAAACGCGATGACATCCATGTCGTATTCTTACAGATCGCTGGGATCCATGAATATAAGAAAAACAAAAGATATAAGGAGCAAGCACTTTACGTAATACCATTTTCGTTTCTGATGAAATGAGACAGTTTTGAGTTCTGATAATGGTCTTGCATTTCTATTAAAAACTGGATTTAAGTCATTCTTAAAGCCCAAGTCCACTCCAAAAATATCTTACTTTCAATAGAACCAGAAAAATCAGACAAACCAATCAAAAAAAGTTTGAGCAAAATCAGATAACTAATAAGAAAGTTATGAATTTTTAATGACATGATAAACTTTGAAAATCACTACACAAATTGGCAACTCACTCATGAGTCTGTGACGTATGGTCCTCACTATCCACTAATTATTTTCTTTATATTGATAATATAAATTTCCTATTTTCACCCTAAGAATCTTATTTCTTCACACCAGCATCCAAGTTAGATTGTTAGTAATATGTTTTGTGTGGATGCACAAATAAAGAGTAATTTTTGTCCAGTTAAATCATGAAAAATTGAATTTTGATAAACTATTTATATAAAAATCAATAATTATGAAATACAATATTCAGAAAATAGTATCAATTCTTCAAAATTCATTAAAGTTTTTGGGAAATGTCATGCATGCAATATGATACAAATCATATAACCTGGGCAAAGGCATGGGAAATCAAGTTTTGGGGATAAAAGGGAAATTAATGGGATTAAACTATATAAAGCAATTGATAAGTTGTGAGGACATGACGTCACAAACTGATAACCATCTTGGCAATTTGTGTTGTGATTCTCATTGTTCCATAGTTTTACATACTTTTTCAAAAATTCATAACTTTCTTATTAGTTATCCGATTTTGCTCAAACTTTTTTTGATTGGTTTGTCTAATTTTTCTGCTTTTATTGAAATTCAGTTATTTTTGGAGTGGACTTGCCCTTTAAATACAGAAACTGTTTTATATGAACAATATTATAAAGACTCTATTGCTGCAAAACTACATTCACTCACAATCACATTTTTAAAAAGGTATATTTCTTTTGCTCATTTCCAAGCTACTATAAATTTTCTATGACAATCGTAAATGCAGACAATAATTATGTGTAATCTTTAACCGTTGTAAAATGATTCTGTGCCAATCTATTTTTTTGTTATTAGTCTGTTAGTAGAAGTCAAGATTGACTTCCAATAAACAAAGATGATCCATGACTACCGTAATCCTTACCTGTGTTCTCAATCTCTACACTGCTTACATCGAGAAAACCATTAGAGTTTTCAGCCAATCTGTAAAGATCTTGACTTACAAGATCTAGTTCATGAAATGCAGTCAGATTGGAATTCTTGATGTAGACATTCACGTCAGCAATCACACCTCCTTGTCTGGTGAGGTCGCTGCATACAACCAATGGTGACAGGTCCTTGAAAGAGGTATTATTCTTAAGACCTTCGAGAACCTTAACAAAACACAAAAGGTATCATGATGTAATACGATTTTGTTTCCATTTCTTTTTAGACTATACACACATAAGAGGTACATAGAATCTTTATAGGTAACACTCCATTCTCCTACCTACTCCTATAACAGCGTCATGTGCCCCCTCCCCCTCTCGGCTGCTATCGACTATAAGAGCATTTATGCATGCTTACAATAGTTGGCCTCTGCATTTATCTTGATTCTTTGATTTACCTCCATACTTTCAAGTTTTCAATTATATCTATGTATTTTTCGTATTTCACTTGTCACCTTTTATGTAAATCAATTATATTTTATATTATATAGCCTGCATCAAAAATTTATTGGTTTTTGATTGGTTGAAAGGTCAACACGTGACCAGAAATATTTCAACCATTTTAAGGTTGCTCTGAAAAATTACTATTTGGGAGTAATATTTGGGAGTTGAAGATTTTAAAATTTTATCATAACTGTAAATGTTTAATTTTTTTAATAAATCTTATTAAAATCCAAAATTTTTTTTTTTTTAATGTAATACAATTTTTTTATTTTTTATTTTTTAAAAGGATTTTTGATGCAGGATAGAAAACAAGTATACCCTGCCTTCTTTTTGAGGTACTGGTTAAAACTATGGGCCTCGGTGACTCCAATAGTACCATTTGCTGAGGGTACAGCCTACCATTGGAGTCACCTCTTGCCCATAGTTTTAACCAGAACCTCTCAAGACAGTGGGTATTTGTATATTATTAGTATTGTTTGAATTTTTGTATTTGATTTCAATAAAAGGTGGTGGTAGGCTAATATGGACAAAATAATTTCAAACGTTGATAGAAATATCAAACGCCCTTTTATCTATCAAACATTTAAAATCGCAGTCATCGTGTATACACTGTACACAGAAAAGATTGAGAGCAATTAAATATTTGTTTTAAGGCACATCTTAATATAAGTCTTCCTAAGCATGGATCCAATGTATTGTGGTCATATCTGTGTGCATGTTTTGTCCATGTCTTCAATCTTTCCTATATTTCTTAGTACTTACATAATTGCCAATGTTGACCGATATCTCGAGATAGCGGGGGGAAGTACGTTCAGAGAGGTCATCATTCGAAGTGAGATTGAATTTCAAATTAGAAAGATGGATATTAGTCAAACCTGCATCGAGAGAAATGTCAAAATATTATATTTGTATATTGTAGTTTCCGAACATCGTTATTGCCTTTTACTTGTAATCTTTTGTATTCTTTTTAAATGACTCTTCCAAAATTAAGTTGCCTTGAGATAATATACCATCCTTCAATATACATCGCATGAAAGGTATACCAATTGGGTCTTCGAAAAAAGATATGTGCACACTATATTGTGATATAAGATAGGGTTTTTGTTAATAGCAAGTATCCAATTGGCTGAAAATGTGTCACGTGACACAACGATCTATTATATGTGTACCATCGTGCAATAACAACACTTTTCCTTGTTTGCATTGTCTCAGCTGCGCGCATCTGATGTAAAGGTAACCCGAATGTAATTGAGCGGGCCTGCCTAAATCCAGAGAAAAATATAATGCATGCATTTACTTTTTAATATAACATAATTATATTCACCTCCAAAGGACAAATTTCTCTTGTGTCATTATATTTCAACCTTGGTGAAATATAAAATCACACAAGAAATCCTGAATTTGTCGGTTCCTATATATTATTATATTGAACGCTGGAACATGCAAAATTTATATATACACTGTTTTAGATAGCTCTTACAGATACAAAGGTTCGATTAGTCCAGAGCTCGTCAAATAAGTATATATTAGCGTCATACCCTATCCAAGCAACCCTGCGTGCAACTAGCGTGTACCCATTGGTTGCATTGTCTTAGCACCACGCATTTGACACGCAAGTCTTACTGCTTGAGAAAAAAAGATTGCAATTACCCTTAATTTTATAACAAATTATAATCAAGGCTATCTAATATAACAGATATTAACTGGGTGGGGATGTAATATATGTTTTTCAGACCGCAAGGGAGTTACATTTTTCCTCGTGATCATAACCACTTTGGAAAATATAACCCCCTTCAGCGATCCAAAAATTGTTATATTACATACCCTACCAGTCAATATATGTATAAAAAGAAACAGATTTCAGGTCCTGCAATATAGGGCAAGCATATTGGTGGAAAGATAAGCACAAAACACGACATTCTTTAACCTCACCTTCAATGTAGATAGATGCCATCTTCGTGTCTATATATGGTCCATTTCCAAAGCCTCGGCAGAAGTAATATCCAATATCACTTTGGGAAACTGATGGTATACGTAGAGTATGCTGATTTCTCATGCTGGGTAGAGGGTGCTCATCTTTGTACCACATGTAAGATTCAGCATTGTAGAAGCTGCATTTGAACTCTACGGGGGTGCCCATCTTCACCGTGTGGTTCTCAGGATGACTGGCCACTTCAACAGGATCTGTATTTGAAAACAGTTAAGATCACAGGAGTTAGAGGTGTCGTCGTCGAGTGGTCTAAGCACTTGACTTGAAATTCAAAGGTCGTGGGTTCGATGTTTAACACGGCACTAATGTCTTTTAGGAAGGCATTAATCTACATTTCCCATTCAATACCCAGGAGAGAAATGGGGACCTGATAGGATGAAGAAAGCCTTTGTGTTAGTAATTGCCATATTTTTTTTATTTTTTTTTATTTACTTGTCTAGCTTTTTCTTTTGTATATATTGTAAATATTTCTCTCCTTTTTCTTGTTTTACTTCGCTCTTGTCATTATTGCAAAATCTTTTTTTTGTAAGTTTTCCTTATTCCTGTAATATATATTTACATGTCTTTTATGTCTATAGGGACCCCTCTGTAAAACAGCATTGTTATGCTAACATCGCTGAGTAGGAACATCCCTTCGTCTTCCTTTTACTACTTTGTCTTCATGATTGCAAATGTATATATATTTTTTTTTTAATTGACGGAAAATAAATACAATACAATACAATATGCCCTTACGGTGACCATATGGTAGGAATACTCCCAAGGGAGTGGAGATGGTGTACAATATGCTTGAATGAATCCGATGACCGGGGTGATAATATCTGTAAAGCGCTTAGAGACTGTATTTCCTATTTAGCGCCATATAAATCCAGATTATTATTATCCTAGGTCAGTGGCTATAAGGCAGCCATCTAGTACACAAAGATTGTGAGGTTAAGTTTATCATCGCCCTTGGAACAGATCGGATGCATTCAGCCTATTTCATATCAACTCTCTTATACAGGGTGTCTCCTCACATAAAATAACATGAAAATCATTTTTAAGGCAGTTACCATAACTATTTAACAATGTAAATTGAAGAACATCCATGCCGTGAAATCCTCAACCAAACCTAGAATAAAACAACCCATATGACTTCCATGTTGTTATTATTTACTGGCACCCACTATTTGACCTGCCAGGTCCAATAGGTAATCGGCCAATTACTAAATTCCATGTTATTAAACGGATTTCATTCAATTACATTTACATAGACACAATGGCCCGAATTCACAAAGGAGGTTTACATTTAACCCATGGTTTAAACCGTCATTTACATAACCCATGGTTTAAAATAAGCGCAAAATAAGCGTGACACAAGTCAGAGGTCTGATATTAGACGCGCGCAAGGCAAGGTACGCTTATTTTGCGCTTATTTTAAACCATGGGTTATGTAAATGAAGGCTTAAACCATGGGTTAAATGTAAACCTCCTTTGTGAATTCGGGCCCATATTTTAAAAAATAGTAAAGACTCACGAGTGGGGTGAGGGATGACATCACAATAAGTTCCCTCGTATTGATCATAGCAGTCACATTGGTATGGTCCTGATCTGATATAGCTACATTCACCATTGATACAAGGATCACGAACTGTACAAGGGTCTGTAGATTTTTTAATTCAAAGAAAGGGAGAGAGAGAAAAAAATTTCACGTAGGCATATGAAGCAGAAATGGGGATGAGGGAGTGGAGAGCTACACCCCCCAAGAATCAAGAAACAACAAAAATTCGGTCAACCATCAGCTTCCCATCGGGTAGCGGTAAGCAATGAGGAACTCACATTGGCTGTAGAGTGTTAAAAATCCATGATAAGCCACTAAATTTGTAGCTAAATTTGTAGCCACTAAATTTGTAGGTATTTGTAGCCAATGATATCTTCTGGAACTTACTTCATCTTTCGCCATGGAGATATTGTTTAGGTAAGAACACACATTTCACAAATATCAAATTGGTTTATTATCATGATGATAGTGCCTATTATCATGGTTATTTGTTGGTTACATTGCGCTGATTTACTAAATATATGCATGCATGAGGTAATAGTAATAATAATATTAATAAAAATATTAATGATAGAATTAGTATATATCAATGTATAGATACATATACATGTACAAATCCTGGTCGCAAAGGTCCTTACCTTGTACAGTAAACATAAAAGTACAGACGGCAATGTTTCCAGAAGAATCTTTAGCTTCACATGTGATGCTAGTGTCTCCAAGATGAGAGAGATCTATGGAATCCGTTGTGTGAGAGCAGTTAATGGACAGATTGGGATCTACGTTGTCTGACACAGATGGGATGAAAGCCATGATAGCAAGGTCTTGATCCGCGATGGATGTTTGGTCACGGCATTCCCAACTAGGAGGCTCGTTGTCTGCGAAAAACAAGACAAAACTACTTTAAGAGTTATAGTGTACGTAGCATCCTAAATCCTAAATTAATGTTAAGTTCAACTACCTTATTTTGCTTAATACTTATTCAGTACCTGAACGAACATATAGCATTGCAAGTTGTATCATACCTTGTACTGTAACCACGAACATACACGTGCCAATGTTTCCTGATTCATCCGTAGCATTACAGGTAACATTGGTATCTCCAAACTGGAAGGCATCACTGGATGTATGAGAGCAGATCACAGGCGGACTAAGATCAGTATTGTCTGATGCCTGAGGGTTGATGGTGATGTGGGAAGATGTAGGAAGACCTTGGTCCGTGGTGGAAGTTACGTCAGAGCAGTCCAAACGGGGAGGGTTGCTATCTTAAAATACAAAGTTTGGGACAACCAAAAATAAAGTGAGTGTTGGCCTAATTCATGGGGCACAAATGTAATGTAATGGTGAAAAGGCAACCCCCCCCCCCCAACAAAAAAAACAGCCAAGGTCAATGTGTTTTTTAAAAAAAGTTAAACAACCCCTGCCACATATCCTCTAACACTATGACCGTGTTCTTTGGCATCACTTAATTACTAGTGCACCCTCCCCTACCCATGATGCCAGTGACTCCTCTCAATGGCTGAACTGTCAACACCACTGAAATGGAGAACATTTTTTGTTTGTTTTTTGGGGGGAGGGGGGGTTGGGCAATGTAGTGTAACTTACCGGATCTTAAAATATCTTTACTAATTACAGACCCCAACATTGCAAACAAAAAACAATAATAGAATTGATAAACGATTTTGGATTTTAAGTTTAATTATATAAATAGAAAAATTCAGTGTAATATTTTGCAAATAAAACTTATAAATTAACTGAAACTTATAAATTAACTGAACTGTAAACTTTACAATTATGAATTCCCGTGTACATGAAACAGAGTGTGGACATTGAGAAAGTATACTAAATTTTTCTATTTATACCAAAATATATAAATTAACTGAACTGTAAACTTTACGAAAAAAAGGTCATTGTTGAAAAACACAGTAACTGATAATGGCGATCAAAAGATACCAGGCACTAGAGTTATTTCAACAGCATTGCTATTTTTTGACATAAATATGTTATTCTGCAGCACTTTCAATTATGATTCAGGAGTTCTCATGTACATGAAACAGAGCGGACCTTGAGAAAGTATACTAGATTTTTCTATTTATACCAAAGTATAACCATAATCAATTCCTGAAATACTCTATAATAACACGGGCAGAGTGTCTACTGAATTGCTGATACAATTTTATACTACTGTTGTTGTAATTCTTCCTTTTGTTACATACCTGTGACGGTGACCGTGAAATCGCATGTCACGTAGTTTCCCAGATCATCTCGTGCAGCACAGGCAACCCAAGTATCTCCATAGTAAAATACATCATGTGAAGTATACGTACATCCCACAGAGAAGTTATGATTGTAATTGGAACCATGCACGCGTGGGACTATGATGACAGTAGATGATGTAGTAAGACCTTTATCCGTGCTTGATACGAGGTCTGGACATTGTAGCCCGAATGTTCCTTCATTTTCATAATCAATGTAAAGATTAACATTTAAATTACAGTATACTGATTAGTTTTATCTTCAGATAACAGATAGTATGAGCCCAATACGTAATATATATACACACACTAGGCTTTGTGAAAAAAAAATGTATTATTCCTTAAGAAAGCAGTATGCGTGCCCCGATGTATCAGCTGGCAAATGTGACTTCTTCCTGCCGCCTGCCGCCCGCAGACCCCGTTTCCTTTCTTTCTGGAATCTTTGATTTATATCATACTTTTATGGCTCAACGAGACAAGTATCCAGGCAGATTCCTGCTTATCACTGTTGATTGTCATGAAATCAAAGCTCTTTTATCATCAATTTGTTAAAAGGTAAGATGTAGAGCGGGCATCACGCTATCAGCTATTCGATTCTCTTTTTCTCTTTTTACTTACCATTCCAGGATGCCAAGCTTACGGAATCATCTGTTCAAATCACAATGAAAAGGAAGTGTTAAAATATATGTAACAAAACCTAAATAGGTGTACCAAGCAAAAACAAATATGTGTTACATTGTTTAAAAATTATCTTCAGATATCTATAAAATGTATATTTTTAGTCACATGATATTTTTTTTTCAAACTATAAGAGTACATAAGGTACTATAAGGTACATTAATTTTAGCGATTTCGCTAAGATCGGCAAGCGCAAATTTTAGAACTCGCGAAAATATAAGCATGACTTCTATGCGTGTTCTGAACCGGCTGAATCATGCGGCAACGCAATTTAAGAACCAGCGAATATGTTTGGGGGTCGCTCAGCGAAAATAACAGCGGTTACAGTATTCTATTCCTTTCACATTATACCTTGGATAAGAACCAAGCAGGCAGCACCGCATCTTCATCATGAGCACAGTCAAAAGGTTCAGGTCTATCGTGGAAACATGTTCCCAAGTTGATTTCTGTCCCAAGACAATCCACATTACGCAGGATGTTTCCTACCCTTCACCGTATGTAGCTTGCACAGGTGCATATGCTGCACCGAAGAACCCCAGCATTCTGCATACAACATTAGCGTCTTTTGCATCCCAGCCATCGTCACAGATAGTTCCCCAAGATCCCTTTCCTAGCACTTCAACTCTTCCCAAGTTGTTATTTGGACCATCGACAAGACGGACTTGAAGAGAGATAGGATCTGAAATACAATGATATATTATGAATTCAGGTTTTGAGTATGGAAGAGAACAAGGATATCAGACAAAGAAGCAGATATAAATATAAGACCCCTGTTACACGTACCTCTGAAAGTGGACTGAGGCCGCCTCCGGAGGTGTAACATCAACTTTTTTTGAAAAGCCAGACTGAGGCCAGACTGAGGCCGCCTCCATCCAGTCCACCTCTGGATGTGGTTTGATGCCGGCCCGAGTCCGGACTCGGTCCAATCAGTAGGTGTAACACCTAAGTGGACTCGGCGCCGGCTTATAAGCGGGAGTGACGTGACCCGTCATCATATTATCAACTTTACATCGGGTGCGCTTTGCCATCTGGAGTGCGCCCAACATCAGCTCGTGAAAGGCGACGTGAGGCCGGCCTATGAGTAGACACAAAATTGCGGGCCCGAGATATGTGTAACAGGGGTTTGATGATTTCGCCGACTTCAAATTGCAGGCGTGAGGCCGCCTTGGGCCGGCTTTAAAAGCCGACGCATGTGTAACAGAGGCCTAAGAAGAGAAACGATTAGATAGAGTAAGAGAGAGAGAGAGAGAGAGAGAGAGAGGGGAGAGAAAGGAAAGGAAAAAGTCAGATGAGGAGTGAAGAGAGGAATATGGAGAGGGCAGATAATGGAAAGAAAAAAAAACTTACATATCAAGACTTTTGAATTTCACAAAACAGGGTTACATCATACCTGTACAGATGACACCAGCATCTTCGCTGTGATCACAATTATTGACTCCAAATTCACTCTTGGTGCAGTCTTCAAGGCTGCTTTCTGATCCAGTACATTCCACTTCATCAAGAAGAATGTCTCCAGAACCCACACCATATTCAGCCATGACTGGTGCACTTGACGCTTTGAAGAACCCAAGCATTCTGCATACGACATTGGCATCGTTCAAATCCCATCCATCGTCACATACTGTTCCCCAAGTACCATTGTACCATACCTCGACTCGACCTGTAGCATTGTTTGGTCCATCAACCAAACGAACTTCAAGATGGCTCCCTACATCAGGAGTAAGGGAGGACATTTTAATAGAGGTTTGTTGATTGTGTGTGCTCAATTCAAGTGTTTAACTACCGGTACGTTTGCCAAGCCCCCTCATGTCTTGATGGGTCATTTCCCGATATGTGGATTTAATTAACAAAAATCATTATTGCCAAACAAAATCTGATATCGTTAGTCTCTGTTTATCAGATTAATTTTTGTAGCTGTTTCATTTCTTATTCCAAGCTAGCATTTCCACCCAGACATATACCCCAGTCCTGTCTCTTATCGTCTTTGTGCCCTGTTCCTTCAGCTAGTATTAACAGATCTAATATCCAGTATATATCACTACAGCTTGTCAAATGTTCCAGGGGAGTGGGGACTGACAATATGAGGATGAATTGGTAATGTAGATAAATAGATATATATATATGGCAAATCATAATGATGTAAAAGAGAAGGTCTGTGAAATAAATATTGACATTTATACAAAATGAGTAGAATTGTAGTTTACTATAATTTTTTAATCAAAGAGGAAAAGTTCTCACCAGTGTTTGTTGTACTCGGGATCCAAATGTCAGGTGGGATATCTGGCCAACCTAGTATATAGCCAAAACATTAAAATGTTAAACAACATTCGTAAAGTCTGGCTAAGTGTATCAATTCATGTTGTGGCATAAGTTCTAAATTAAAAGCGATAATAAACCTGGTTTAATTTTTTTATGAATATATAAGATTCGACAGGGGGTGTAATTTCACTGTAAACGCCTTGGGTCATACGGTACATTGGTCTTGGTATGTGTAGAAGTAGAGAAGGTTTGCTAACAATACAACTACCATTAAAACCAATTATAGTAATAAGCCTTTATGCTATGCTTACGTATGTCGATTGCACTCCAACTCCGGCCTGTGTCATAGTCATCTGGATCTGAATCTATATTTGATACTCCATTGATATGTGGGAGAAGAATGATGGACAATATCAATCGAAACGAGACAATTTCCCAATTAGCCATTGTTGGATTATGAGGAGAGATGGAGAATATGCTGTATGTAGTGATCCGGCTGTGAGCATTGTGTGACATTCAGGGTCGAAGGGTTTTCCCACATCACATTAAACATCATGCGATATACACAGAAACATGACTCAACTCCCTACATCATAACATGAACCTAAATGTACTACGTAACCTTCATGTAATATGAGAGCCATTTATTGTCTCCTTCTCTCTCTCTCTCCATTTCTTCGTTTCTCTCTCTCCTCTCTTTCTCTCTCTCTGTCTCTATATCTCTCACTTTCTATCCCCCTCTCTCTCTCTCTCTCTCATCTCCTTTCCTCTTTCTCTCTCTCTCTCTCTCTCTCTTTATATCTCCCACTTTCTATCCCCTCTATCTCTCTCTCTCATCTCCTTCCCTCTTTTTCTCTCTATCCTCTCTTTTTTCTGTCTTTCTCTCAGTTTCTCTCCATTTCTTTGTTTCTCTCTCTCTATCTGTGTCTTTAATTATATCTCTCACTTTATATCCCTCTCTCTCTCTCTCTCTCTCATTTCCTTCCTTCTTTCTCTCGCTATCCTTATCTCTCTCCTTTCTCTTTCTCTGTCTCCTTCTCTCTCTATCTCTTTCTTTGTCTCCTTCTCTCTCTATCTCTCTCTCTCTCTCTCTCTCCATGTTCCAAACAGGGCAGTGTAATTCCATGGAGTTAGAATTACTTAAAAGAACCATGGAGCTATTAACTGACGTCATTTTGCTATAAATACAGCCAAGCTTTATGAGTGCTGTTTAAAATCTGGTCAGTATATAAATTCAGAAACATACGTTGACCGTTCTGAAAATGGTGAAAGAATGTTGAGGGTAAACAGCTAGGGTTTTCACCTTCAAAGTGTTTGGTGGATTTGGAGTACCTGTTGAATTGTAGGATGTATAACAAAATTGAGAATGATCCTATCTGTTTGGATTGAAATCAATAAAGTTTGAATTTCAATTTATGAACACCTACAATTGAGTCTCACATCATTATATCATTTATAATTTTGCCATCAAATTTAGGGGCTTCCAACACTTTAAAGAGGCTTTAACTTTAGATCTACATACAATGTAACTAATTTAGTATTAATTTTTCTTTTTAAACAGTTTTAAACACTTTTCTCACCCTGAAAATTAAAAAAAATAGTAATGAAAGTTAATATAACTTTATCAGCCATGTATATTTTTTCTAAATGGATATAGGCCTACCAAAGGAAATCTTGCCCTAGATGGCCATCTCGCATGCTCCTGAATTTAAATTATTCATCATTATTATCATCACTGTTGCATGGCATAAAAGGTGGCCTTAATGTACGAATAGATAACAATTTGAAGTTAAAGCTCCTCTTATAAAAGTGTTGGGAGCCCCAAAATTGCCAAAATTGTACTTAAATTGTCTAATTATGTGAAAGAGGATGTCATTTTACACACACCTCTGCAAGGATTTTCAAAATAAATGTGTTTGAAGAGGAATATTGGTGAAAGAATGTAAAAGTTAGGTTTTGTGTTGTACATGTGTATTTCACATAATAATTAATCAATTTAAATGAAGTTTGTGGGGCTCCAAACACTTTAGAGGGGCTTTAAACTTTTCACTATGAAACAATCGTGTTTAGCACGGTCAGCATATCTGGTATTGAGCTTTCCTTATGTTTCTGAATTTATGTACTGACCAGATTATAAACACAGCCTTCATAAAGCTTTGCTGTATTTAGTAAAATAGCAGTTAGTGTTATGGTATTACATACACCTCCCTGTTTGGGTCATGGAGGGAAGGAGATGAGAGTGAGAGAGATAGAGGGGATAGAAAGTGAGAGAAGGATAGCGAGAGAAAGAGGGAAGGAGATGAGAGAGGGAGAGAGAGAGGGGAGGGGGATAAAGACAGAAATAGAGAGAGAAAGGGAGGAGAGAGAGAGAAACTAAGAGAGGATAGAGAGAAAAAGAGGGAAGGTAATGAGAGAGAGAGAGACAGAGAACGAAACAGGAGAGATAGAAAAAAAAAAGAAATAGAAAACCACTAAAGCAAGAACAACATTCGCGACAAAATTCGCTACGAAATATGCAACGTCGTAAAGTTTCGTTGTGACAACAAAGCTTCGCGATTTTACGATTCGGCCACCATAAGTAAAGGGGTTGGAAGCACTGCGTGTAAAACGAATGGGATTTGGGTGACCGTGCCGTGGCACTAATGGCCTTCCATACTTATATAATCATGCAGCTAGCAAGGGTATAAAATGGTGTCTATAAAATATCCCCGTTGACAGATTTTCTAAATCCAGCTTCGAGATACACTGCGTTTGGCCATCCAAAATATGCTTGCAGAATTTCATGGAAAAAAAAGAGCAGAAAGGGGGTGAAAAGCATTCTGAAAAATGACGTCATAGCAAATATGTGTTATAACTGTGCGGAAACCCAGTACTTTGGACGGCATTTTGGGGTAATGCATGGCATCCATGCTAAAACTCTTGCGACAATACTAAAGAATAACATAGGGGTGGATGCCTTGCGCATTTTTTTACTAAAAATATAATTTTTGCTCAAAAGTTGAAAGAATGTCCAAAATCATGATTTTCCTTTTTTTTGACCAACTTGTATTATCTGAAAAAGACCTTTCAATTTTAGGGACTTATATGAAGAGACTGCGTGTCTTTCCCGTGGCCTGACTCGATCGGGGCCAATCTGGTATAATACGACTATGGATGACGCGACGCTCATTCGCGCTATACCATAGCAACAAGAGCGGTCTATAGCGCGTGAGTGTGTACACAAAATGAAGCGAACCTCTGGAGCGATCCATGGATCGGTCTAGCCTGGATCGCTCTAGGAATGAGTGAGAACGGGGTCTTAAGGAGCATGATTTCCTTTTAAGATTAACGTTCTATTAGATCTACTTACATGTAGATGTTTAATATATAAAACAAATAATGAATGTTTTTCATTCGTTCAATTTGTTGAAAGATTAATGTTAATTCTATTCAACTCGGCTGACGCCTCGTTGAATAGAACGTTAATCTTTCAACTCATGAAAATATTCGCACTATTGAACTTATAAGCATTCATTATTTGTATATCGATCCCTTACAAAAACTATTTTGCATGTTTTGGCTATTTTTTTCCAAGATGGCTGCCATGCAATCAGTGAAAGCTGAAAAGTACCTAGGACTAGGAGCTAGCGTTATTTGACGGCCAGCTGAAATTCCATCAACATGTATCATTAGCGGTTAGTAAGGCCAAGGGATACCAACTACTGAGAATAATGAAAAGAACCTTTACGCAACTGGATAAGATAACACTACCAATTCTGTTCAAGACCCTAATTAGGCCTACGTGTACAGGAGAGGCACCACCCTTGCACGTTAAGTACCCACTGCACTATTCGTATAAGAGTACTCTGAGTAGGGGGAAACCCCGGTGTAGTGGTCCACCTGCACACCCCAATCGGGCCGAGTATATACGGCATCTGCAAGAATCTTCAGTATTGAAGGAGGCAGATTATCTTGAAGAAGAAGAAGAAGAAGACCACACCTAGAATATTTGTTTACTTTAGTGTTGAGGCTTCAGCTTATGTGCCCCTCTTATACTAATTGCCATTGGATTCGCGGTGGTATGGGCAGAATATGGGAGTGTTCTTTGGCATGCTTAGCAGATATAATTAATAAAGAAGATGAAAAGTAAATCGAAAGAGTGCAAAGAGCAGCTACCAAATTTATTCGAGAAATCAAGGACCTCCCATACCAAGAAAGACATAAATACCTGAAATGTACTCTCTGTTCTACAGAAAAAGAAGAGGAGACATGCATGCATGATCGCAGTCCACCCGATCATGCACGGATGACGGACTATATCTAGTTGACTTCCCACAAGATCCTTTCTTCTCCCACCCTGCAAGTACATGTACTATAAAGTAGAAGTACAGTAGATCCACGAGAGCTATATAGGCACTGTTTCAAGATTCAGAAAGAACACTGTGCAGACTGGATGTTAAAAGCAAGTCATTCAGCAGACGGATAATACGATATTGGAACAGCTTGCCAGAAAATATAGTGGTCTTGACAACAACAGACAAATTCTAGAATCTAGAAGCATTGGTGGGCGCGGTGATGGGAGCATCGCTTTGATCTCCCATGACTCCTCCTATATGGCTATGCATGCGCATATATAGACTCAGTAAATAATCTAACAGGATAAACCCAGAAGCAGTGACCGACCGGGAATCACAGGCTAACGCCTTCTTCCTGGACCAGATGAAGATGACAGGCACGGCCGGATCCGGGGAGCGGGCCCGCCGCCCCCGCCCCTTGGCAAAAAAAAAAAAAAGTTTTTAAAAAGATGGTTACGTTAATTTTACCATTTTTAAACGGGGGCCGGTGTTGAAAGAAAATAAAGTAGTGCTCACTCCGCCCCCGCGGCCCCCAATATGTGATTTGGATCCCATCTTGAAACTAAAGGGTAACAGCGTTATCAATTATATTTTTATAAGTATGAATGCATGCTGAACTCACATTTTAAGAAATGACGAAAGACAGGTGTAGGCCAAATACGTACGTGAAAACAGCTTCGAGTTATTACATGTTCCAATCGTATACGTAAATTGAATGTATCCAAAAGTACGTAGGGCCTACTGGGTTAGACATGATTCCAGCTAAATTTCTAAAAGATGGTGCGAATTAGGTTTTATATTATGGAATATAATGACTGCTATGATAGGGATAGTTGTTGATATATAGGCTCAAGGGACGTTACATCCTGTTATCACCCCGAGGCGTGCCGAGGGGTGATGGCAGGATGTAACGTAACGTCTCCGATCGAGAGCCTATAAAAACAAATGCAGTCGATCGTCATATCTTTTATATACCTATGTTGTGGCATGAGGCTAAGATTTTGAATTGTTATCATAATTTTGAAAGTATACATTCCTATTCCATGAAACTTGAACATAAGGGTTATCAAGTATCACCAATCATGTGATCATGATTTGTCTTTTAGGTGACAAAGTCAAGGTCAAATGTCATTTCAGGTCTGCAAACTTAAACTTTGTTGTGCATGGCATCAACATCAAGATTTTGTAATGTTAGCATAATTTCAAAATTCTTTGTTCAAATTCCATGAAACTTGTACCCAAGGGTTATCAAGTATCACAAATCATTAACACAAATTCCAGGTCACAAAGTCAAGGTCAAAGGTCATTTTAGGTCAGCAGACTTGGATTATGTTTTCACAACTTAATATGAGAATTAAGAAGTCAATTTTTGTTATTTGTTCATGAAAGTTATCAATCTTGGTACAAATAATAGTAAATCATTCTTCTGATGATTCTTTGTCAATATATTCACTTAAAAATTATGATTATATTCAAAGGATTCATTTTGAGGGGCCTGCTAATGCATGGGCCACCCTGCCTATAAATAATGTCCCAACCTCAACTTTTCATCATAACGAATTGCGTAATGCAGGCGAGACCGCCGAGAGCGTTTCCCTTGTTTTTAAATACTGTATATACAACCTTGTGTTTTCTTTTTGTATGTCTATGCCTTTATTGAAATTGATTTTTGTACCTTGCAAGAATTTTTAACTCCAAGTGATTCTGAAAGTGATCATGGTCCTATAGAAGCATACTATTCACCAGATGAATATAAACAATTTGTGTCAATTACATACTCACCAGATAGCATTGCTAAAAGGTGTTCATGTTTTCATGTTAACTGTAGATATGTTAACTTTGATTATTTTTTTGTTTTGTTAGTTCTTTGTCAATGCAACCTTCTGTTTAATATATCTGAAACATGAAAAAACGAGCAATCTCCGTTATCTCTGTATAATCTTGAAAATTATGACTTTGTTAATAATAATAATAGAAAAAACAAGCATGGAGGAAGTGTATGTATTTATATTTGGACTGACATCAGTTACAAACAACGTCCCGATTTAGATTTGAACACACCTTTTATTGAAAGTCTGTTTATTAAAATTAAAAATTGTAACACTTCTGTATTATCTGGTGTCATTTATCGCTTTGGAGACGACGGGCTTCTACAGAAGCCGAGCGAGTTGTTAAGTCTGTGACGACGGGCTTCTACAGAAGCCGAGATATATCCCTAATATGTTGACAAAGTTTTCCAGCTTATTATTAGCTATTATGTGCTAAAGTTCTTTGAAGTATTATTTAGATATATTCATTCATCTCATCTATTAAAAAAATAATAAAGTTACGTGGAAAAAAATCGAGAAAAAGTGATATCATTTCAACTTTACCCTAAGTTAGTGTTCGGATCGAAAAAAGGTCCTCGAAATACCCGTACAGCTGGAGGCGGACGCGTACGCGCGCGTCCGTTCTATATTCTTGCCAGGATTATTGCTTCGACGAGCAGGAACATAGCGCATGCGCAGATCATTTGGAAATCTGGCCCAGCTATACAGCTAAGTTACGTAAGAGGAACAATAGACGTGGCCGAGGGTAAAGGTCATTGTCATGGTTATAAACTCCAACAATAGAAGAGCGGGTATGTATAGATTTTTTCACAATGATCCTTGTATACTGTACAAGTGTACATGTATAGCGGGTTAACTCAGATAACCCTCTTTTTTGGGGGGTTTTGCAGTTGTCGTTACTGTTTTCAAAGAATGTTTACGGGATCACGTTCCGAAGTACTCCCTTTCTCTCTCTCGCTTTCTCAGCGCCATTTTCCATCTTCATCTCTGGTACTGTTTTCCGTTCCGCTATTTGCTTTTATTCCGAAAGTATTCCTTTCGATCTTGAGATAAATTATTATACCGTAACCTCGATATGGAGAAGAAAAACACGGAACGAGCGCCTTTGATATCGAAATAAGAAGAATATTACTGTACAATAATTATAAAAAGTAAAACTTTTGAATGTAAATCATGATAAAAAATGGAAACTAAAGAGGAATCCAGAGCGGGTGGGGTTGATCGGAGAGACAAATAGCGTAATAATAAATAACAATACGCCCTACTTTCTCCCTCTCTCGTTTTCTCAATGTCTTTTCCATCTTCATCTCTCGTAGTGTTTTCTGATCCGCGATTTTTGATGAGATCGCGTTTCGACGTACTCCTAAATAAAAATAGCTGATCATAATTATAACGTAGAACCAAATTTGACCCTATCTGAAATATTCATTCAAATATATAACAACCATGGAAAGATAAAGGAATAATACAAATGTGATTTAGTAAAATGTCACAGACGAAAAGATGACATGAGAAATGATTGTTTCTCTCTCTGTTTGTCTCTTTCTTTGTCTCTCACTCTTTATACCTTTCTTTTTTTTTCCTTGCTCATTTTCTCTCTTTTTTTCTCTCTCTCTCTGTATATCTCTCTTTCTCTCTCGCTCGCTTTTCAGCTCCATTTGCCATCTTCATCTCTGGTACTGTTTTCCGTTCCGCTATTTGCTTTTATTCCGAAAGTATTCCTTTCGATCTTGAGATAAACTATTATACCATAACCTCGATATGAAGAAGGAAAACACGGTACGAGCGCCTGATGATATCGAAATAAAAGAATATTACTGTACAATAATTATAAAAAGTAAAATTGTTGAGTGTAAATCATGATTTAAAAAAAAACTGAAGAGGAATCCACAGCGGGGCGGTTGGTGTTGATCGGAGAGACAAATAGCATAATAATAAATAACAATACGTCCAACTTTCTCTCTCTCTCTCTCGTTTTCTCAATGTCATTTTCTATCTTCATCTTTTCTGTTCCGCGATTTTTGATGAGATCGCGTTTCGACTTACTCCTAAATAAAATTAGATGATCATAATTATAACGTAGAACCAGATTTGACCCTATCTGAAATATTCATTCAAATATATAACAATCATGGAAAGATAAAGGAATAATAAAATGTGACTTCGTAAAATGTCACAGACGAAAAGATGACATGAGAAATGATTTTTCTCTCTGTATGTCTTTCTCTATATCTCTTGCTCGCTTTCTCAGCGCCATTTTCCATCTTCATCTTTGGTACTGTTTTCCGTCCAAAAGTATTCCTTTCGATCTTGAGATAAATTATTATACCATAACCTCGATATGGAGAAGGAAAACACAGAACGAGCGCCTGATGATTTTGATATGAGAAGAATATTACTGTACAATAATTATAAAAAGTAAAAATCAGAGCTGGGGGTGATCGGATATTCGGAGAGACAAATATCATAATAATAAATACAGTACAGACTACGTCCAACTTTCTATCCCTCCCGCCCTCTCTCTCTCTCTCTCTTCTCTCTCTCCCACTGTCTGTATGTATGTCTGTCTTTCTCTCTCTGTCTTTCTGTCAATGTCGTTTTCCATCTTTATCTTTCATGTTGTTTTCTATTCCGACATTTGCTAGTATGCCGGCATCATTCCTACCTTGAGACAAATTATTATAACATATCCCTGATAATGTACACAAAATTATACCTTATATTTATTATAGGGAACGAAAATAGAGAACGAGCGACTGATAATGTCGAAATGAGAAGAATACTACTGTACAAAAATTATAGAAGGTAAAGGTTGTGTTTTGAATGTAAATCTTTGTTGCGTCAAAATAAAATGATACGTTCATTTATGTTATTGACAGAAATAATATACATCGGACATTATACTTTAGCACAAAAGGGTTATTTAGAAGAAGGTGGACAACATTATAAGAGAAAGAATAAAACTTTCTCTTTTATTTATAAAAAAATAAATAGCATAAATACCAAAACCGAAGAAATCTTGAAGAGGGAGACAAGAAAAAATAAGTATGAAAAGGACACAACAAATTACACCAAAAAAAGATAGGATTCTAAAGCGGAAGATAGGGGAAACGTAATAGTTTGTAAGTATTGGCAAATTTTGACAATTATAGTTTGTAAGTATTGACAAAGTATATACAACCAAAAAGTATTTTAGACCTATATAGAATATACGAAAAGAGTTATGTCTTAGGTCCCCTACAGCTAAGTTACGTAAGAGGAACAATGAACGTGGCCAAGGGTAAAGTTCGTTGTCATGGTTGTAAACTCCAACAATAGAAGAACGGAACGGAAGTTACGTAAGAGGAACAATGAACGTGGCCAAGGGTAAAGTTCGTTGTCATGGTTGTAAACTCCAACGGAAGTAACGAGTTAACAAAGTTTTATTGACATGATAGGTTGAACGAGAACACAGATGGAGACGAAGACAAATAAATTGAATTCTCACGTTGTTTGCATTTCTTTCTTTATTGTTTCGTAACATATAATGAATTACTATATTTTCAATATCATTTATTTTCGAATAAATAAAAGACTACCAAGACTACGGCGATTAACTCCTTATTAGCCACAAAAAAAAACACAACAACGCGATGCCGATGTAAAACACACTGAAGCACAATTCCAATTTCACGAAATTCCTAACGTATTCAGAGAGGGAGGGGAGGAGGAGACAGACAGAGAGACAGACAGACAGAGACAGACAGAGATAGATAGATAAATAGATAGAAAGAGAGAGAGAGATGATTGTGATGAATTATGATTTTGTTCTAATCTCTGTCATTCATTTAGATCTTTCCATTACAAACAAAACAAATCAAATATGCGTACAAAAATTCAATAAATATTTTATTGATACAGCAACCTCATATCAAAATAGGGTTCTAAGAGATGTATAGATAGAGAAAAAATAAACAAAATTAAGCGGGAGGCAAAAACTAAAACAAAATGAATATTTCAAATTATGAGAAACGAAGTCGAAAGCATTCAAAGTAAATATTATTTTTATTTTCGAGAGTAAAACAATGTTCATCTCAAAAATTCATTTCCCAAATAGTCCTATATTTGATTTTCACATTTAAAAGAAAGGGCATTTAGTGTAGATCATGGCATAATGTTGGTCAGAATATAGTTACAAAATGTGTCGAAAACCCATGTAAAACGAAGGCCTATTATTTATGGCTCGGTTGATAATCGGCCGAGCTTTAGCAGACGACAATCATTGACAATGGGGAAATGAATGGAGGTATCGACCGATCTGCGCGTGCGGCGGTGCTTACGCAATTTGTATTGTGAGTGTATTGAAAAGGAAAGACGTGAAGCTTCAGCAAAATAAGACGGCAATTTCCCTCAAAAATAACAGACCTTATTTTTCGTATTGATGAACAAAACTTATATTTTTAGAAAGAAAAAAGTCTGATCTTTAATTTTTACATTTACTAAAAATCACGAAAATGACTGAATGAGGCGCAATGAGCAATGAAAGTAGAAAGCACCGCCAAATTGTCCATTACTGGCGATGTAACCGAAATCGCTCCGTCACAGGGGAAACAATCGCCGTGCGCGGGCTCGCTCTCAAAGGGTTATAGATCTCGTATTTAACAAACAGAGGATTTTTTCATCTCTTACTGATGTATTTGTAATAGTAAATAGAGAGAAAAGTATATTTGTTCAATCATCTTTATTCATGAAAACAAAGAGATTCGATCATGCACAGTATGGTAATCGTGATGGTGGTTGGGGGAGGGAGGGTAATAGGGCCTATGGAAATGTCAGTATTGGAAGAGGGTCCTGGATTGAAAATGTTATTGTCCTGGTTGGGGGCAAATGTCAAAAAATCAGTGCCGACGAATCAAAAATGAAAAGAACGAGGCAAAATTGAAATTTCATTGGGGAGGGGGCACAATATGAAAGATCATTGAAGGCGAGATGAGAATGATTAATCATTTGGGCACTAACAATATTAATAAGGCACTTGGGCTAAATGATCTGTGCAATTTGATTGATAATAATTGATTTTAAAAGGTGAAATGGGGTCTTTATATTTGCTTTACTGAACTGAATTTTGTTAATGTACTTATAATTTCAATCTTGGTGACAGTGAAGTTTCTGGCCCCCCAATTAAGTTAACCCCTTTAAATCCCCCCCCCCAACTCTGACCTTTGTTCTACACTTTTAGTTCGATCGGGTCGATATATGGTCTAGCTCCAGGATTCTGTCGACATGCAGTAACGCATGCGCATTGTCTTTTCTTCATTGCGATAATATGCTAATAAGTGGGAAAGAGCTCATCAATATTCACAATTTTAATTTGCATATTTTACGCGGTGCGCGCAGGCCAAAATCCCTATTTCGCTGGTGCACTAAACAGTTGTCGTCTTCATAGGCTAATACATGGAAAGTGGAATCAGTGTGCACTTTTGACCCTCCAAAATTTCCCCATGGCTGGACGGATGCAGAAGCGGAGTTGAGCCCCTCTGCATGAAAACACATTTAGCATAATAATAAAGATGTAACATAAATCCCAGGACAGAGATTTAAATTGAATTGGATGCATCTCATGCAGGGTTACAATGACAATACACAATAAAATAACGGAAAAGAAAACATAACGTCAGTTTTTAAAATGAAAACATTAATACTTTCTAAAAAATAACAATATCATACTCATTACAAACTCTAGAATAAACCCTATTTAAATTACATGTATTTATATATGACAGCAATTGAGAAAGAAAGAGAGCAATAGAGTAGTAGTTAAAAATAGAATGTAAGTGAGAATGAGAGCAAGAAAGTCACAGATAGAGAGAGGTGGGTGAGAGAGAGAAATAGGGAGATGAGAAAGAAAGAAAGACAGACAGACAGAGAGAAAGAAGGTAAGAGAGATTACAGAGAAATTAGAACTCCCGGTATAGACATAATTATGCCTACCAACTTAAACTAAACAAATACTCCTCCAGGCATTTATGATGGCTGATTTTAATATATATATATATATATATATATATATATATATATATATATATAATTATGCATGTTGGCAAGGTTCACATTGTAACAGAAGTTTTAGAAATGTTAATGCTTTACTCAGTTTTTCCTCTCATAAAATACCCCACCCGTTTTACTGAACAATCTGCCTCTGTACTTGATGATATAATAACCAATGAGGCAATGATACTTGCTCGATCCGATTGGGAATACTTGTTAGACATTTCTGATCATTTTCCTATTCATTGTATTACTGACTCTGATTTACTTTTTCAAATGCAGAAATGAGGAGTGTCAAAAGAGATATAAATGAAGAAAATATCTTACATTTTCCTTAATAGATTCAATCAATAAATAGTAATTTGATAATGATAATGTTGACCATAACTATGATAACTTTATTAATAATAATAATAATAATATAAATAATAATAATAATAATACATGAGATTTATATAGCGCCATTATCCATTTTAATTAAATGCTCAAGGCGCTTCAAAATATTAGGGATTACATTACATCATGACAAAGAACCGTGTACATTTACATAAGAAAGAAATTCATAATAAATTTATGAATGCATATGATAAATGTTTTCCTGCTAAAGGTACTTATAATAAATGTAAACGGAGAGATAAACCATGGTTTTCGTATGAAATGCGTAAAATGAGTATAAGAACACATGTCGATTGTATAAAATGTATATTAACAAATCCTACGCAATACAGAAAAGATGTGTACAAAAGAATTCGTAATAAAGTAACAAATATGATAATTCTTGCTAAAAAAACAATACTATTCAAATAGGTTGCGTGACTCTTCAGGTAGTATTAAGAAAACATGGAATGTTATAGTATTTCCTACGGCCATGATAGAGATAAGGTCAGCCCGGCCCTCCTTGTTGGTAAAGCTAGTGGAGGCATTATGTATGGATACTCCTGTGTTAGACCTTATTCTTGGTTCGATCGAAAATCATGTCTGTAATCAGCCGTAATACTATTAGATTTTAACCATAGCGTGACATCTTCTACCAGCATAACATAAAGATCAAGAGACCACCTGATATTGTCAATGTCAATGTTTAACCCTCAAGTAGGTATTATTTCATGACAACCTGACTTGTAACGATAAATGCGTATGTATCGGGAAAGCATCATTTAAACATAAGATAATTAAGATAAGATCATTAATTGGTTTCCACAATATCTCATTTTACAAAGAGTGTAACAACATATTGATAAATGATATACATGTAAATACAATACCGGTACACACTATTCAGAAAATTGTCCTTCAGTTGAACTTAAGAGATATAGTGGCGGAGCCTATGGAAAAGCAGAGCTTGTTGTGGATAGGCTCCTTAAAGGTAATGCAAAGTTTTGGGAAATTTTGAAATTGGATGGATAGTAATTCTTTAAATTTTTGATATATTTGGATGCCCCTGTGGATGTATTATAAGCACTAAGAAATTTAGCCCCTAAAACACTTCTGCTTTCGAGCAAGTTGAATAATCAAAATTTACCGGTGCTCCCGGTAAATTTCAAATATTTCAAATAGCGCCTAAGGCCATTCCATGCATGGTAGCTGCGACCATGAAAATATCAGAATATGCGGTTCTGATATATAATTTCCAAACGGGAATAGCAAATCGGTCGATTGTAGTCAAGAAACATTGTTTTAAAGCTAAAGTAATATCAGTCTTGAGAGGGCGCTATACAACATAAAGAGTTTATTAATTTCATCACTATATAGACTCGATTTCAACCGCGACAACGATCATTGAATATTGTAAAATCGCATAATAATGCTTCCAATGTGTTCATTTGAACCAAATTCATGACCCCATACCAAAACTTTGTAATACCTTTAAACTACAAATGACATAATTAACTAAAGTTAGGTTTATAAAATACAAATACACGCTAAAACAGAGAAAGGAGATTACAGGGATACATTAACCGATACTCACAACTAACTACAAAATACAAGGGAAAGGGAAGGGAATATATCTGCAGCTTATTGAAACAATAGTACAATGTAATTTGTTCTAAAAATGAGTAGTATAGAAAATAATGTCGCTAGTGATATTCGTTTGTCTCGCAATGTAAGGTCAATAAGGGATCTAAAACATCCGCAATGGGTAATATATTTAGCATTATGAGTATATGTACACAGTTGGCATGGCCATACCGTTATTTACTCATTATTATCAACAAAAGCATACTGCTTGGAGACAAAAATAGTCAGGAATCAGGAATGAAAACATTTATTCAAATAATGACATTTCAATTTTCTTCTGAATACATGAACACTAATGTTGTATATAAAACAAAATTAGCAGTAAAACTAAAATGTGATGAAGAAATGAAGAGTTTCATCACAAAACGAGTCAAGCGCCATTTTTTTAATTTTTTTAAGTAACACCACCATCGTAAAATACACAAAACGCCTTTCACTTGATAACCCTCTCATTACATACATGTATAAAGGAAATATTTTGAAATTATTATAAAAATTGTCCAAAAATGTTTTCGTTATTTTCTTTATATTTTAGTAACTTCAATCGCAAATATACCTCAACTTGAATAAAATGGAGATAGTATTACCAGGAAGATGACTTCCTGGTACTACAATGTATTGCGTTTTGCGACGAAACTTTTCAGATGTTTCTCGTCTATGGCATACTCTTACCAATGTATACATAAAAAAAATTAAAGATTTAATTGACCAGCGAAATGACTTCTCTTTTTACGGGATATATATTTTACTAGTCAAATTGTGGTTATTTCACATCATAAAGTGTAAAGAGCATAAAGGGGAGGTCGGTGTATTTTATTACTCAAGAAAATACATTACAAATTTACAATTAATAAATAAGAAAGAAAACATGGATGTGAAAACAATTGTGTTGTGTTCAGTGTAGATATTTTATTTCCAGCAGAGGTTCCATTATCCATATGGAAAATATCATCAAATCAATTCTAAAATGGGTGAGTAAGAACTTAAAGGACAATCCAACCCTTGTAATAAGTTCATTTATATGAACGCAGAAAATAAGATGAACAGAATGTGGAATGATATGAGATCACTAATTCTATGCGAATCTCATATTTACAGTTCTGGAAAACAGGGCACCTACAAAGCGAAAATATACAATTCTTTTGACATTGGTATATACCCCTACATTGTGATTACATTATCAGGGATGATTTCAATATTTGTTTCTATTTATACATCATATAAGATATTGCTTAGGCATCATACTTTGCAGTTGGGTGTGATGGTCAGGAAATTCATTTGCGGGGAGCGAAGTGAGCGAGGAAAAAATTCAAGATTTGTGAGGTCGCAGCGCAAAAAAATTACATTTTATACAATGGGGGAAAAAACCCAATCCTGATGGGGTTATGAGCACATTCACATAACGGAAGACTGAAAAGACCTTTGATAAGTAACATAATTATATCGTCTATAAATGCGAGCGTAGCGAGCGAGATTTGGGGGAAATTGCTCTTAGTCGCTTGAAATTAGGGGCACGTTTAATGATGAGAGGAAAAGGGGACACTTATCGAAAGGGATAAGACACATATTAGAAAAGAAAAGCAGCACGTGTCAAAATACAAATGGTAATTATCAGAGGTGAAAGAGGTGAAAGAGGCACTCACCAGGGATACCAAAAAAGGCACTTATGAGAATGGGAAATGGGCATTTGTCGACGGAAAAGGGGTGCCCATTAGATTTTGATAGGGGCATTTATAAGAGGTGAAAAGGGGATAGGCCCCTTATTAGAAAGGAAAAGTAGCGTATAATTGCTAAAGGGTAATTATCAGAGGTGAAAAGGGTACTTATCGCACCTAAAATGGGGCACTTACAATAAAGGAAAATGTGCATTTGTTGAAAGAAAAGGTGCACCGATCGGATTTTAATAAAGATATTTATCGGAGGTGAAAGGGGCTTTTATGAGAAGGGAAGTGGCTCTTATTAAAAAGAAAAGAGGCACATGTTAAAATAAACGGGGCACTTATCACAGATGAAAAAGCGTAATTATGATAAGGGGAAAAGGCACTTATAAGAAGAAGAAAAAAGAGCATTTATTAGGGCGGAAAAGGGGCACGTGTCAAAATAAAAGGGGCAATTATTAGAGGTGAAAAGGGACACTCATCAGAGATGAAAAAAGCACTTATCAGGGGAGAAGGGGCACTTGTCAAAGTAAAACGTGTATCTCTCAGATTTCAATAGGGGCAATTATTGGAGGTGAAGGGGGCACTTATCTGATGTGAAAAGGAGTCACTTCTGGTACCTGAAAAGGGTCATTTACCAGAGATGAAAAGGGGCACTTATGAGAATGGAAATGGACACTTTCCATAGGTAAAAAGGGGCATTTATGAAAAGGAGAAGGGGCTCTTTTTTAATAGTCGGGGCACTTATCAAAGAGGCACTTATTAGAAAGGAAAGGGGGCATATGTGAAAATATAAGGTGCACTTATCAGAGTTAAAAAAGGAGTAGTAATTAAAAGGGGAAGGGCACTTCTTACAAAGGAATAGGGGCACTTGTCAAAGTAAAGGGCATCTCTCAGATTTGAATAGAGCAATTACCAGAGGTGAAGGGGCACTTACTAGAGATTAAAAGGGCACTTATGAGAATGGAAAATGGACACTTATTGCAAAGGAAAATGGGAACTGGTCGAAGGAAAAGGGTACATGTCAAAACAGAAGGGCACTTACATCAGAGGTGAAAAGTGGAAGGGCACTTTTACAAATTGATAGGGGCACTTTTTGATACTTGAAAAAGTGGGGGCACTGTGCCCCCCCCCCCCCGGGCGCGCGGCCTCTGGCTGTATACAGTGCATCCCAGAAAAAAACGAAACCCCAAAACAATGGTTGTTGTGAAGAAACTTTGAGATGAATAAACATTATTCCTTGCTTTTCATAAAGTAGAAGTAATATATACTTTAACTACATTAATCCACACACATTTCACCGAGCAACATTATTCTGAAAATAGAACGTCAAAATCAATTTGTGCCAGAATTTGGTAAAACCGTAAAAAAGTTAGTATCACATGCCTAACATGACGTAAAGGAACGTATCCGGACACCCACCCCCGGCTAACCACCCCCAGTCAACTACCCCCTATGACAACTACCCCCTAGGACAACTACCCCCTTGTACAACTACCCCCAGTCAACTACCCCCTAGGACAACTACCCCCTTGTACAATTACCCCAGACAATTACCCCCGGACAACTATCCCCTATGACAACAATCCTCTAGGACAACTACCCCCAGACAACTACCCTCCAGACAACTACCCCTTGTACAACTACCCCCAGACAACTACCCCCTAGGACAACTACCCCCTTGTACAACTACCCCTCAGACAACTACCCCTAGGACAACTACCCCTTGTACAACTACCCCCAGACAACCACCCCCAGTCAACTACCCCTATGACAACTACCCCTTGTACAACTACCCCCAGTCAACTACCCCTAGGACAACTACCCCTTGTACAATTACCCCAGACAATTACCCCCATACAACTACCCCTAGGACAACTACCCCGGACAACTACCCCTATGACAACAATCCTCTAGGACAACTACCCTCCAGACAACTACCCCTAGGACAACTACCCCTTGTACAACTACCCCTAGGACAACTACCCCTTGTACAACTACCCCCAGACAACTACCCCTAGGACAACTACCCCTTGTACAACTACCCCCAGACAACTACCCCCAGTCAACTACCCCTAGGACAACTACCCCTTGTTCAACTACCCCCAGACAACTACCCCTAGGACAACTACCCCTATGACAACAATCCTCTAGGACAACTACCCCTTGTACAACTACCCCTGGACAACTACCCCCAGTCAACGACCCCTAGGACAACTACCCCCAGACAACTACCCCTAGGACAACTACCCCCCAGACAACTACCCCCAGACAACTACCCCCTAGGAAAACTACCCCGGACAACTACCCCTATGACAACAATCCTCTAGGACAACTACCCCCAGACAACTCCCCAAGTACAACTACCCCCGGACAACTACCCCCAGACAACTCCCCTTGTACAACTACCCCTAGGACAACTACCCCTGGACAATTACCCCTAGGATAGTTGTCCGGGGGTAGTTGCCCTAGAGATGGTTGTCGTATGCATACACTCAAGCTACTGTAGACTCCCATCTCGGTTTTTACTTGCACGTCCACTGTTTTATTGTAAATAAGAGACATCATTCATTGTTTTGAATTATTTCATGCACTGTCACTCTGCTGGCTGGCACATTGCACAGACATCCCAGTTTAGCTGTATGATAAGCTGCCATCGGGATTATTTCTACAAACAAACAAACACTGACCGCACTGTGTTTAACGTTTCTGAAGTGACTCCCTTCACAGCATTTTTGTCTCAATAATCTTATCTTTTTTGTTTGTTGTTGCAATATGTACCTTGTACCTTGTAGAAATAATCCCGATGGATACTTCTGTATCAGTCTACTTTTGTGGGTTCCCCTTTAAAGGGTGTGTCTCATTAGAGTGAAACCGTTAAAAATAATCCAAGTCACAAATTAGTTCAGAAATTGAGTCTGTGATGTATATAAATAGAACACTTTAATTAATCTACAATTTTTTATATTGATATATTTACAGTTCAGTTCATACAGGGTATTACAAGAAAGATCAGCATGATTAAAATGACATACCGGTAGATTATTAAATATGATGTGTTGCAAAATACATGTATCTGGCATCAAATCAGGAGAAAGAAGTCATTCCATCCATGGAATATAAGTTTAGGAGCAAAATAATAACAATGAAGATTCTCATGTTGAAAAGTTTCAAGGTAAACTGATTTCATGCAAACTGTTCTACCGCTTTTATAGGGGTATATTAAACCCTTCATAGAAAGTTGGTTTCAGTAGAGGCCAAACAAAATCACAGAAGAACACCAGTGAAAGTTTGAGAAAAAGAGGACAAAGAGGACAAAGAACAAGAAATTTATGAGTTTTTGAAATTTAGATCACTAATAATAAAGGAAATTTCCCATTTCAAAACATCTACTTTTCTCCATTCTAATGATAGATCAGACTGTTGTACATGTTTTGTAGATGAATTCCCATAAAAAAAGAAAAATTTCTATTCTCCCCATCCGAATCGATTGTAAGGACACATTGAATAATACGGTACAAAGCATTATATATGGCATTACACTTGACTGAATAGCCAATAGGAAATTAAGTTCCCAACATCATTAATAATCTCAGGTAATGAACATATGCTCCTGCAAGGATGCAATTATGTTCTAGCCTTCTAGATTTAGTTTACGTTTAGGATTTAGTATAGTGTTTGTCTCAAGGTGTTGAAATTAGGATATTGAATGCATAGCAAATCGTCACTAAAGCATGTATCATACAACAAGAACAAAGAAAAACATACCTTTCTTATTTTGTGTTGGATTATTCAGAAACTTTCACTAATATATTCTCTGATTATTATGTTACCATTAATCCAACAACCTCTGAAGGATTCATTTCCCTTTCAAAGTAAAATTTTCTTCAGTGGTGAAATTGTGCATATATATTCTATATCAAATATTGTTGTTAGAACAATATATGTGCACAGCTTCAAGCTGTATGATTAATGTTACATTCAAGGGATTCAAATACATCTAGTGTCTTTCCCCAAAACAATTAAAAAACATTAATTACACATTGTAGCTCATACCAGATCATACAGTTAACAACAAAATTCATTAAACATACCCCTTGTAAATTTGAAGTTTTTGTGTTTTTGTAACTCAAGAATGAAAGGTGGACTGGTTGAACATGTCACATTCTCAGGAAATCAGGAAAATCAATTTGTTCACATGCTTTAGAAATTTACAAAACTTGGTAAGGGTATATATAATTTAGTTGTTAACTGTATGTATTGAAAATATATCACAGATGTTTTAAACAGATTGAAGTTTTGATTGAACTACTGCATCTTTTCTGGTAAGGAATTCTACAATATCAGTTGCTGCAAGCAATTTATTTATTAATTTCAATTTTTTTTTAATGTTTTTATCCATACAAAATGTCATTCAAGAATTACCTTTGCAAACAAAACACATACATTCAAATGGGTTCATAAAGTGCATATTATATAATCATTTAATGAGATAATATAGTGCAGGCCCAGTGACAGTAAAAGCAACAAGATTCCGCCAACTCAATAATCCTACAAGATAATCCTACAAGAAATGCAGTCAGTGCTCAGTATTTTGTTTATTTTGATCACCAGACCAACAGCATACTTTTCAAACAAAATTGCTCTTAGCGAGCATCCGAGAGATAAAACAGCCACTACCCTATTTTAAATTTGATTATAATTTTCATGTAAATTAAGATGGGCGTAAGCATTAAATCATACAACTGTAATGTCTACGAGAAGTAAGTGATTGAGATCAAATGAAAAATAAAACATGAGATAAAAAGTGGTTTCAGAATACAGATTATTTTTAAGAGATAAAACAAAATATTTCAGAGATGATATCATGCTCAGAATACCACCCCAGGTGGTTTTAAACTTTTGTAAATGATTGTGTGTATGACTTACAGATGGTGGATTTATTGAGAACTTAAACCTAGGAGATCGTGATGGGAACAGGTATAATCTATGAAACACATGCATTCTCTCAGATACACAGTATACAGAAAGATCATGAATCTTTTAATGTCATATTTTGTTCTGAGTTCAATATATTCTTTTACTTCATGTGTTCCTATAGCACCTTCCTCTATTCATGTTGTATTCTCACGTTCCTTCTTTCCATGTGTTCCTATATCATCTTCCTCTATTCATGTTGTATTCTCACGTTGCTTCTTTCCATGTGTTCCTATATTGAGTTCCTCTATTCATGTTGTATTCCCACGTTCCTTCTTTCCATGTGTTCCTGTAGTGAGTTCCTCTATTCATGTTGTATTCTCACGTTCCTTCTTTCCATGTGTTCCTGTAGTGAGTTCCTCTATTCATGTTGTATTCTCACGTTCCTTCTTTCCATGTGTTCCTGTAGTGAGTTCCTCCATTCATGTTGTATTCTCACATTGCTTCTTTCCATGTGTTCCTGTATTGAGTTCCTCTATTCATGTTGTATTCTCACGTTGCTTCTTTCCATGTGTTCCTGTAGTGAGTTCCTCTATTCATGTTGTATTCTCACGTTGCTTCTTTCCATGTGTTCCTGTAGTGAGTTCCTCTATTCATGTTGTATTCTCACGTTCCTTCTTTCCATGTGTTCCTATATCATCTTCCTCTATTCATGTTGTATTCTCACGTTGCTTCTTTCCATGTGTTCCTATATTGAGTTCCTCTATTCATGTTGTATTCCCACGTTCCTTCTTTCCATGTGTTCCTGTAGTGAGTTCCTCTATTCATGTTGTATTCTCACGTTCCTTCTTTCCATGTGTTCCTGTAGTGAGTTCCTCCATTCATGTTGTATTCTCACATTGCTTCTTTCCATGTGTTCCTGTATTGAGTTCCTCTATTCATGTTGTATTCTCACGTTGCTTCTTTCCATGTGTTCCTGTAGTGAGTTCCTCTATTCATGTTGTATTCTCACGTTGCTTCTTTCCATGTGTTCCTGTATTGAGTTCCTCTATTCATGTTGTATTCTCACGTTGCTTCTTTCCATGTGTTCCTGTATTGAGTTCCTCTGTTTATGTTACGTTCTTTCAGCTTTTCGTACCACTGTGAATCTTGGCTTCGTGTCTGTTTAGAATCAAACAAGACCAATATGAGTCTATTTCAATCTATAATTTTCAAGTACCCAGGTGTACATCTGAAAATAAAACACCCCAAACTCCCATCACTAATAAAAAATTGAAAATCTTTAACATTCCTAGAAATACATAGCCTTGATACTCATGCATGTTTCTTATGCAATGTGTACACGGATGGAAGCTGAGCCAAAAAAGCATGTTTGTGTTTATGTGGTTTTATTTTGAAAAGCCAAAAGTCAGTACAAAAAAGTCCATGCATGTTCTAAATACAATAGGTTACTTGGCATGGTGTATTCTTTGAAATAGATGGAAATTGTAATTTATGAAAATCGACTACTTACTTTACAATTAAAGTTGGCTTTCAGTGAGCCAATGGCTACAGTGTACATAACCTGTAGTTGCTGAAGGGTTACCCCTTAAAACCTTATCATTAGCAAACTCAGTACAAACTGTAACCCATTCAAATTGATAAGTTGTTCTTCTTTAAACTTGCAACACTTAATCTTTATAAATTTTTCATTGTTTTATGGGGGGTTTTAATGTTGTGTTCCTGAAAGGCATGCACAGATATGCCAACCTTTACATTAAGCTTTCAGGGAGGATTTATTCAGAAATCAGGGAGGTTTCTATCAATTGCATACAGCATAATAGGAATAATCTTTCTAAAAATCAGGGAGGCATTAAAATTTATGTGCAGTGACGTATCAAAAAAAAAAAAATTTTCAGGGAGCCTCCCTGAAAATTAGGGAGGGTTGGCATCTCTGCATATAGATGAACAAAAGCCATGTCTATGACCAATAGTATGGAAAACACAAACTGAACTTTTAACAATTTAAAGATGTCAATGCAATTCTTTCCTTTTAAAATTCCTGATGTACTGTGGCAATGCAACAAATATGATGATAGTGCTACAAATGAAATGTTACTCTTCCTGCTCAAGCATCAAGTATTTTTAAGAGCTCTTTAAATCAATAAATGTTATTGGGCCAAACTATTGTCTAGAAAGGGTTAAATGGTATAGAAGAGGATAACAATATATTCTTCTCCAACACTGACAATATGACCTTTGACCTCTTCACCAATCACTTACAAAGACAGTCGGCTTGGGCTGATGACCTGGGTCAAGTCCAATGGTCATCTTGTTGGACAAGGGATGGTGGTCACTACTCAATCTCTCATGAACAACAGGACTGGGATGAGATTCCTTGTTACCATGGTGACGCTGGCTGAGTGTCAATACAACTTGTTTCATCACTGCCATTTGCTACCATGAAAGATAAAGAGAGAAAAGAGATAATTACAGAGGAAGAAAGAATTTTTAAATCAAGATCATAAATAATGCGGGAATTTCTGTTTGTTATTTTGTTATGATGGAATAGATTGGTAATCAAAAGAGGACATGATAAAATCCAGAATAAAACATTACCTATATCATATGGTATGACTGAATATTTCAACTTGAAAAGGCCATGGAATTATTGTGCGGCAATTGAACACAATATCTTTCTATGTACACTGTATTACCAATATTGGAGGCACTGTATATGATTACATAATATAAAGAGAAGACCAACTGTAATGCTATATTATTTAACTTCCTTTATAATATATGAATGCATTCCATATAGCCTCATTTAGATATGATGAGGGAAAACCCCTTTGGGTTTTTAGGATGATGTGAAGTGTAATACCCTTCACATTTCCTATCTTATAACACAGAGCTCAGTAAATACGAGCAGGACCTTTGTTGCATGCAGTTGTCAGTCATTTACACATTAAAAAACTGTGGTCCTTTTTGTTGTTGGCTTTAGATTACCGTGTCGTTTCTGAACAAGCCTTAAGAGTTACTTTAATATGTATAAGCATTTATCCAAACATCATATCATTGCCACTGATATTAAAAGACCCCTTTCACATGTAATAATAATTGGTATGGATGTGACTTACCTCTTTCTGATTGAGAAGTATCTCCATATCATTGCCACTGATATTAAAAGACCCCTTTCACATGTAATAATAATTGGTATGGATGTCACGTACCTCTTTCTGATTGAGAAGTATCTCCATATCATTGCCACTGATATTAAAAGACCCCTTTCACATGTAATAATGATTGGTATAGATGTGACTTACCTCTTTCTGATTGAGAAGTCTAACCATATCATTGCCACTGATATTAAAAGACCCCTTTCACATGTAATAATAATTGGTATGGATGTGACTTACCTCTTTCTGATTGAGAAGTCTTTCCAGATCGGCAGCCATCTGATTCTTCTCCTTCATCAGGGTTTCACGTTCTTCTTTCAGTCTCCTTAAAAATTAAAAAAGAAATTATCACAGTGATGCTGTTCTTCAAGTTAATAATAATAATAATACATGTATTCCACTTTTATATAGTGCTTAATACATCATCAACATGCCAAAGTGCTTTACAGATATATTATTACCCCGGTCATCAGATTCAGGCTTGCCCGTACACAATGTATGCACATTCTCCCCTCTCATTCCAGCCAGGCGCCATTTTACAGACGCTCACAATGCTGAGCAAACTACATTACCGTTTGCATCCATTTAACACCTGGTTGGAGAGTGGCAAATGTAGATTGACGTCTTGCCAAGGGACAATAGTGCTGGGCTAGGATTTGAACCCCGTACCTTGTGATCTACAGTACGGTGACTGATCCGCTAGACCACTAGTGGAAGTGCATTGGAAGAGAAAATGAACAATTATTATTTTTGAGTAAACAATAAAAAGTAACACATTTATGGGTAAGTCTATTTAAACCCACTGCCTACGGGAACCAACTGGTCCCTGTATCAAGCCTATGGGAATTAGAGAGTTCAGTAATAAAGGGGTTTAGCTGCCTAAAGGCTTGTTCAGACATGACCCCTCAATACCACGGTAGTTTCTTATGACCCTTCACGTGTATCTGTAGGCAAAAAAAATAATACCTTCGGAGGCAGAGTTGATATGGTCTTTGTGCTTGTTGATCTGTTGGTCTTTAGACCTGATACTGTCATGTTTAACTTACCTGATATCTTCGGAGGCAGAGTTGATATGGTCTTTGTGCTTGTTGATCTGTTGGTCTTTAGACTTGATATTGTCATGTTTAACTTACCTGATGTCTTCAGAGGCAGTGTTGATATGATCTTTGTGCTTGTTGATCTGTTGGTCTTTAGACTTGATACTGTCATGTTTAACTTACCTGATGTCTTCAGAGGCAGTGTTGATATCGTCTTTGTGCTTGTTGATCTGTTGGTCTTTAGACTTGATACTGTCATGTTTAACTTACCTGATGTCTTCAGAGGCAGTGTTGATATGATCTTTGTGCTTGTTGATCTGTTGGTCTTTAGACTTGATACTGTCATGTTTAACTTACCTGATGTCTTCAGAGGCAGTGTTGATATGGTCTTTGTGCTTGTTGATCTGTTGGTCTTTAGACTTGATACTGTCATGTTTAACATACCTGATGTCTTCGGAGGCAGTGTTGATATGGTCTTTGTGCTTGTTGATCTGTCGGTCTTTAGACTTGATACTGTCATGTTTAACTTACCTGATGTCTTTGGAGGCAGTGTTGATATGGTCTTTGTGCTTGTTGATCGGTTGGTCTTTAGACTTGATACTGTCATGTTTAACTTACCTGATGTCTTCAGAGGCAGTGTTGATATGGTCTTTGTGTATGTTGATATGTTGGTCTTTAGACTTGATACTGTCATGTTCAACTTACCTGATGTCTTCAGAGGTAGTGTTGATATGGTCTTTGTGCTCTTTGATCTGTCGGTCTTTAGACTTGATACTGTCATGTTTAACTTACCTGATGTCTTCAGAGGCAGTGTTGATATGGTGTTTGTGCTTGTTGATCTGTTGGTCTTTAGACTTGATACTGTCATGTTTAACTTACCTGACGTCTTTAGAGGCAGTGTTGATATGATTTTTGTGCTTGTTGATCTGTCGGTCTTTAGACTTGATACTGTCATGTTTAACTTACCTGATGTCTTCAGAGGCAGTATTGATATGATCTTTGTGCTTGTTGATCTGTTGGTCTTTAGACTTGATACTGTCGATCAAATAATTATACGGCTGCTGGGCTTGGTTCAACAGACTGGTAGCATTGGAGAGCTATAACACCAAACAAAACAACAATAAAATCAAAAATAGAGAAAATAAGAGTGCAGTGTTGAATGTTTTTTGGTTCAATATCAAATATATATCGAACCAAAGTATATTAACAAGGGACATATAAACTTTGTGTACCCGATACTACTTCATAACCTGGTTTGAGTGATACACGTGTACATTTGCATACATTGCCTTGTCTATAGGGATACACCTAGCAGAGACCCCACCCTAAAACCTCTCTCTCAAATCAATGACCCACTGTATCATACTCCCATATGTTAATTTCATATCAACTTTACTCAGTGCGTTACTGGTATATATTCCTCTGCATCTGGACCTCGTACATCTGGCCAATTCAACATGACAAAAATTCCAACAAAACTTACAGAAATCTTCAACTTTATGTGCAACAAATGTTCTTATCACAAAAAAACATCATACAGTCATTCAATATCTTCATCGGCTTAAGTGCTAAAAATGCAGAGGATTTTGCAAGTAAACCCTAATATAGGCAACATTTTTCCATATAAATTCTGTCACCAATATTCTTTTGAACTTTCAATACAATTTAAATATTATAATATATCATTACTATGGGTACCTGGGGGGTGTTTCACAAAGACTAAGATCGACTTAAGTTGGACTTGAACCATGGCAGGTCATTCATGCCACCGGTTGCTCTCACCATTGGTCTCTCAAGGGACATCACAAATCTACAGAATTTACATTTTTGATAGTTCATTGTTGAAGAAAAAAGTTACTTACATTGTAAACTTAAGTTATATTGAAGACTTGGACTTATACTACGGTAGGCGATTTATGTCCTTAAAAAGTCTTGAACCAGATGTAAAATTAGAGGAAAAAAACCTTAGAAATTATGATCTGTAGATAATATGTTTTACTTCAATAATGAACTATCAAAAAAATGTGAATTCTGGAGATTTGTGACCACTTGAGAAAGCAATGCCAGGAATGGTTAGAGGAACTAGTGGCATGAGCCTGCCATACTTCAAGTCCAACTTAAGTCGATCTTAGTGTTTGTGAAACACTCCCCCGATATGCCAAAGCACTACATATTTGGACGCCACGTATGAGTGGGGTAACAATGTTGGAGCACCAGGTGCGTCACGGTGTGGCAGACATGTGCACTATATGAGATTTAAGCCACCATTATTATCATCATTAAGAAAAAATATGCATTATCTATTCCTGCAATAGTTATATCAAATCGTGAGAACACAACGCAAATAGAGATGTATAATAAAAATGATATGTTACTCTTTAACAACCCATGACTTGCCCATTTACTGTGTTATTATCTTGGTCTCCCTCATCCATCCCCCATCCCCTCTTACCTCCTCTCCTAGTTGGTGAATCTTGGTCTCTCCTCTCTCAACATCTTTTTTGAGAGAAGTATTCATCCTCTCTATGCTTAGAACCCTCCTTGCCAGATGGACACTGTTCAGAAATGCAATTTCAGAATGCGTTTTAGTTGAGCTGAGGTCAATTCATCCTTTCAGTCCCATAAGGCAATTTTAACTTTCCACATTCTAATATTGTATTGAATAGTATTGGATTAAGAATTGCTTGGCTTTCTTCTGAATATCAAAAATATACTCTTAACTAGTGACATTTGACATTTAATATAGAACACTGATATTTCCCAATATCATAAATTAAGACAGAAAACAAATCACAAACTTGTCTTATGAAATCACATTTGTAACAAATAATTACTTGGTGGCATACTAATGGTTTTGGTAAATCAAAATACATATTTGCCACACATGAAAGTCATTTCAATGTTAACATTAAAAGCAATGTTGAATAACTAATCATCAGCATCATGTGCCAGGTCTGTTACAGACATCAGCAGTCATTGCCCTCCATTTCTGTCTATTATCTGCTATTCTTAAAAAAGCTGATTTTGCTGATTTTATTTTCATCACCTGTTTGTTCAGGCTTTGCAAATATGTGAGGCGTATTCCCCTGCCTCTCTTTCCACCATTCTTCCCTGTTAATATTTTTTCCCTCTTGATTATCCTTTCTGTATATGTGACCAACAAATTGCATTGGCCTCTTTCTTATTGTGTTGATGAGTGATGGTTTTACTCTTGCTTTTCTGAAAACTTCTTCAATTGTTATCTTTTCTGTCCATCATATATTCATAATCTTTCTCAAAAACCGGGTCTCTGTAGCCCCTTATCTTCTTTCAAGCTCTTTGTTCATTTATTCATTTAAAACAAAAAGTACAGTTTAACTTTCTCAAACATTATAGCCTCACTAAATATATATTATACGGCTTCCCTGCACCAACACCTGCCAGTATAAATGTACTTCTGCTTATTCTTTGAATAATAAAGTATTCATATATTATTTAGCTGGATATTGTCAAAACCCATATACTGTATTTCCTACTACAGTACTTCCAAATAATTCAACATTTCTCACCTGTGCTGTAGTCTCCTTTTAGCTGTAGAAGGCACATTAGCTCCATAACCATATGAGAACAGCACCTTCTCTGCCTCATCTCCTTGGTCATCTGTCATAAACAAATAATAATAATAATAGTTGAGTCTTGTATAGCACTCATGTCTGGCGCAATGACACTCCTGGTGCTCTATTATTATTACCCTAGCTTTAGCACGGCTGCCATTACAGCGCTCGGCGTTTCAAGGAACTAATTCCTACTACTTTCTGTATGACGAAATGTTTCAACATTCTTTTTCAGAGTACGTAGAACTAAGTTAAAGAAATCACAAGTGCTGAAAAAAATGAATTATGTGACCTTTTAACAGTTGGACTCAAATAGAATGCTTATGTTCCACCCCCCCCCCCCTCCCTGTCATAGATATGTTTACTTACACTCGGCAGCCTGCATCACTACATCATCAAGTTCTTTCTCTAGTTTCTCGTAAGTCTCCAGTTTTGATTTCAATTCTGATAGTTGTGCTTCTAATTCAGTGGCCCTTCTCTCTCCTGAAGATTGCAAGGTGTAATATTCTTTGGTCAGAACCTGAAATTATTTTAGAGAAAAGCAATCATTTATAATAAGATACTGCAATACGAGTTCTGTGTGTAAGTGGCACTTTTAATCACATCTGAAATTATAGAATGTTATACCTGTATCTCCCTGGTCCGGTTTGAAGTTCAATTTCGATTTTGAATCCTCATCAACATCAATTGGTATATATATCAACCTGTGTATTGACATTTGTATATCATTTTGTAACAATTAGACCTTTAGTGACAAACATCAGGGATGGCCATTATCATGATCCCTCCCCCATCTCCACTCTTATTGTAAACATACTCTCCAATTGCATCACATAACCCCAGCACACTTTACCTCTAGTTTCTTTTGAAGTTTATCGCAGTCCACCTGTGCTTGTTTAAGATTACGTTGTGTTTCCTCCTGAATCATATTGGATCTCTCTGCTTCAAAGCTCTTTAGTTTGGCTTCACCGCTCAGCTCCATAGCTCTGGCATCAGAGGTGGCTTGGAATTCTCTGTACCTGAGACATCACAGATTTGATTGTATGAATCAATCAAGGACATTCTTGAAGATCAAATGTTGTTTCTCTCTTGTAAGACACAGAATGAGCACACCTTGTGCTTGACCCTTTCAAATGATTTGAAGAAATATTCTCCTTGTCTGACACCCAGGTGTTAACAGAACCCCAAGTTTTATGACAGTTGAGGAAATGTTTGAATTTGAATGCCAAAAATATACAAAATGACAGACAAAATTTAATAAAAAAACGGCCAGAAAAACCTGTATGTATAATATACATCAATAATTTATCAATATAATGTTCAGCAAGATATGAATTGAATAAGAGATGACTTACTTTGCAAAGAGCTCCTCATACTTGGTCTTGCCTTCCTGAGCTGATGATAACGCTCTGTCTTTTTCTAAGATGGAATTGTCTCTTGCCTCCCGCAGACTCCTAAAAAGTAAAATAAAAAACGTATACCTTTAAAACAGAAAAGATTTTTAAATTACAATTTAGTCATTGCATACATTGAATGGCATTCCACTTTAATTCATACAGTAGGGCTCCACACTGACTTTTCTGTAGGAAAGGGCCAAGGGGGTGGATTGAAAAGAGCCTGTTGGAAGTGAAAAATGATATAGATCAACTATATATAACAAAGGAAAGCTTACAAGCCATAGATTACAATAATACCAATTATATGATACTTTAGTGCCTGTCAGACGAGGAACAACTCTGAAAACTCGAAATCTAAAGCTTTGAAAATCGGGAGTTGTCGACCTAAAAACTAGCTATCGAATTGATGACATCATCGTTGGTGGAGTGCGCATATTCACAATGACTTTGCATTAATTAAAGGTAAAGACCAGTTTTGGAAACGCCCCTCTCTCAAAAAAATGAAATGGAAGCTCTCATTACCAATCATGTGAAAGAATATGTTTTGACTAACACGTGATGATACAAATTTTGCCAGGAAAGTCGGGAAACCGCCTACTAATTGATATATTTGGTAAATTATTATATCTATTGGGACCAAATAGATATCGTGCACGTGGTCGCGTAGTCCCATATACATGTTTCTGTGTACAGTGCTTGTAACTTTACCAAGATTGGGCCAAATTTCTTATCATTTTGATGATTCCAGAACCTTGCAGTACACACCAATACTTATATGCTAGATGATCAACCTTTTCTGATCGATTCCACAACGTTTCTTTCACAATGCAATCGCATGACCAGAACTGGTCTTTATCTTTAAGCACGGCTCATTGCTTAGCTATATAGCTGATCGGGTGCACGTATTATGTCATCACTGTAACTGCGGAAAATTTGACCCCTGTTGACCTGTAATTTGGAGAGGTGCGGAAAATAAGGTTTTAATTCGCTTTTGTGCAATACTGAAAGGGAAATACTTTAAATTCCTTTATATTTGTATTCTATGTTCATTCAGATTTCCATTGATAAAAAGTTGTATTTTCATCAGATAGGGTCTTTATTAAAGGTCTCTATGCATGAACCCTATGCTAACATTTTGAAATTTGGGTGGGGGGGGTACAGACTCAGAATGATGGGGGCTATGTGTCCCAGGTGCTTGTAATCCTGCATACAGTAGCTATAAATTAAAAATAATGCCAACTTTGTTTCCAATAGTCCTCTGTTTACATCATAAACATACACTATGTAATACCTCAGTCACAACACCAAAATGACACCAAACCGACTCCAAGCCAAACGGTTCTTGGCCATTTGGTGGTGTAATGTACTTATCTTTGTTTGGTCTGTTTCTGGTGTTGATTTAGTTAGTGTGACTGAGGTATTATAGTGATTTATGATTGAATCACCTGTTCTCTCTCTCGAAGGTATCTCGCATGGTACTCTTCAGCTTATCAATCTCAGTCTCTGTCCTCAGTCGGATTGATTCTAGCTCTTCTCTCAGTTTGTTCTCATACTCTACCTTGCATCCATCCCTGAGGTTAACACACAAACAGAGTATAAAATGAATATATGCTAATACTGAGATTATAAGGACTTATACATATTTCAGTCAGATAAACATAGTGCAGTAACATGAAATCATAGCATAGCCTAATGTCATTTGTGAAAAAAGGAAAGGTATAGAAAAGGGGAGGAATTGGAGAAGACAATAACATGATGCTAAAAGGCAAGAAAGAGTGTAAAAGATAAATACAATAAACACTTCAAAGGTGGTCAAAAGCGTAGTCGTAAAGTTGTATTTGGTTTTTCATGGCATGTACCAATCTTGTGACAACCAAGAAATAACAAAATCTAAATTGAAACTACAGCTCAGTTAATAACCCATTACAAAAAATGCCAGGAATGCATTGCATGGGAGTCAATCAAAAAGCCATGACAGCAAAGAATTGCCTTCTGAAACCAACCATTGTAGTGTATAACAGGTTATATAATACTTTCTACCTAGACTTATAAAACACTTGATGCTCAGACACTACATTAAGAGGATTCAAATTACACCTCATTAGGCTCTTCTCTAGATCTCTTAGTATTGTACAGATCAACCTGGGCAATTACAAGGTAATAGTCCATTGGTAGCAAGATTACAGAACTGTGTTAACCTTTAGGACTAACCTGGATTCAATGTACTTTTCATAAAGCTCTTCTCTAGATCTTTTGGCGTGGTCTAGATCAGCCTGAGCAGTCAGGAGACGTTCTTCTGCATGAGCAAGCTTGTTGCTGACATCACTGAACTGCTTGGAAAAGTAGCCTTTGTCTTGGGTAAGAAGGAGTAACTCTTGTTTCTTGTCGGCAAGCTGTCTCCCCCAAAAATATAGAAAGAAGGCTGATAATAATAATAATATTCGGTTCTTGTATAGTGCATATCACATTAAAACGTCTCTATGCACTTCCAAAGAGCTTTGGAAATTATTAACCCGGCTTTAGCATGGCTGCCATTACGGCACTCTAGCATTTCAAGAAATTAATTCCTGCCAGGTACCCATTTACCTTACCTGGGTCGAGTGTGGCAAATGTAGAGTAATGTCTTGCCAAAGGATATTAGTGCCCCAGCGGGACTCGAACCGTGGACCTTTTGATCCACAGTCCGGTGAGATATCCACTCGACCACAACACCTCTACGTTACCTCTGATGTTACTCCTTCAGGCATACATGTTGCATGCATCATGCCAATCCTTCTTAATAAGAGCTTCTATAAAATTGCCAGTATGAGGACATTTTTCACAGAATGTGAATATAAATTGTGGCTTTGTTTTCTCACCTCTCTGATAAGCTACATCTCTTATACCCTACCTTCTATACCCTACTTCTTATTTTAATAAAAGATTATGCAATCATAGTCAATCCTTGAGAGGATCATATTACTGCTTGTTAAGAGAAATTCAAGATGTTAAATCATTGTTACATTAAAATCAATCTATCAGAAGCAAAAGCCCATATGGCTAGAAGACAAGATTTTAGCACATCAGTCATGTAATGGCTGTAATGACAGAAGACTGCACTTTAATTGCATTGGAAATGAAAAAATTAACAAACAAACTAACCAACAAACAAACATGGCCTGAATAACATATGGGGTTTTATGAATTCATGAATAGTCTTGAAATCAAAACCTTGCTAATAATAATCTCACACTTTTCATCGTTTTAATTAAGTACAATCACAATAAGTAACCATTTCTAGTGGCCAAAGTCATTTTAAGACGCTGATAAAGATCATTTCACCTCTTTGACAAGTTGATCTCGTTCTTCAACTACTGCTTTGAAGGTGACATTGAGATAGGTATGTTGCTTCTGGATATCATCTAGCTGGTGTTCAAAATCATCTCTCTCACTGCAAAACAAATAAAAACACAACCTACTCAATACCACGACAATAATAATAAATTATCATTAGTCGAAACACAAAAAGACGAAGCTGAAAGCAATTTATCTCTCAAATGCTAACATAAATCTCTCAACAAAATAAAGAATCATACCAATTACATTTACCCTGATGATTATATATTGTATAGATAATGGTCTGTCAGAAACTTTGGTCCAAAAAAGTCAAACTTCAACAAAATGTGTTCATGCAGATGTATGACGTAATTACTTTTAAAGAGCAGCTCTGTTAAGCCGGTAATAACCTACAGAAAACATGACGATACAACCTCATTTAGATGCTGCTTGTAAGTATCGGCTTTCATGGTGATGTAGATATACAGTAGGCTTGGGGGCACCATGTGAGAGAGAGGGAGGATTGAGGGGTTCTGAAAAGGACTCTCGGTAATCTTTCTTGAGGGTGTGTAGTCCTGAAAAGGACTGTTGGTGTAGTCTTGAAAAAGACTGTTAGTTCCAAGGAGAATTATAGCGCTTGGAGAGGATGAGTGGCGGGAGTGGCTCGACGTTTCAAACAGGTTGACTATCCATCGTCACTCCTATAAACCTTGGGTTATATTCTCGGCGGACTAACTTTAGTCCATGGTTTAATCATCCGACTAAGTATGGAATGCCAAGTATTCATATGATTATGTTTTTGAATAATTTAATCTGTCACTAAATAAAGATAAAATTTAATAACATGATGATTAATAAACAACAATATAACTATGAAATAATTATGTTATCATGGTAATTTAGGGACATATCAAATTATTCAAAAATATATTCATATGGACACTTGGCATTCCATACTTAGTCAGAGGATTAAACCATGGACTAAAGTTAGTCCGCTTTCGAGAATACCACCCCTTGTGTTTTACCAAAGTCTGTGTGAATAATTCTGACATCCTAATTTTCATATGAAATTAAAGTACAAAATATTGTAACCTGCTGATAATAATGCACAACTGATGCACAATGACAGATATTAGTATTTACCAAAAGTCACCTAGCCCTAAAATACAGAAGAAAATTGCCCTTCAATACTGACCTCTTGGTTCTGTCATAGTTTTCTCGCTTGTAGTCATTTTGATTCTGTGTTGACTTCAAATTGGCAAGGTCAATGGTCAACCTCTGACATTTTCCTTCAGCATCACTTTTCAACCGTTGTTCCTTCTCTAGTGCCTAAGGATATAAAAACAAATTTCTAGTTCATGTAAATGTAGCTCTGTTTAAACATGAAGTAATAAAGCATATCATGAAATTATCACTTGGCATTAAGAGGCGATATAATCCGGAGATTTCATTTCACCAATCACAAAACAATCACTCTTTTATCTGTTGGAAACTGAATCTCATTCACTAAGCTTTACACAGAGACAACCTGGTTCTCGTACATGTACAGGTTAAAACATGGATCATGAATTATACAATGTACATACATGTAGCTGACATCCATATCAGTGCATGGCGAAAAATAGATAATAATCCAAAGGTTTAATTTTTATGAAACCTCATTCCTGTAAAACTGTGTTTAAAGCTGGTGAGAGAAAGGAAAACGTATTGTTCTCATTTTCAAGTTACTTAGAATAATAAACACAAACATTGAAACAAAAGTGACATAATATGTGTTGTTCAGTGAGTAGACTACACTCAACACAACAGATATTTAGGCTTGGAAGTAGAAAAACTATAAATTGTTATTGTTGACAAAATCCTCAGGTACAAGTACACCCTGCCCCCAGTTTATTTTTTTAAAGATGCTAATTTGAACAAAATATAAACCAAATCATTTCCTTGCTCCTTCAGCTCAGTTCCATTGATTAATATAAGCCTTTAACCTCAGTCATCCTGCTTTCTCTCTCTCTCTCTCTCCCTCTTAATTTATATTTCCCTTGTAAGTGAAACATGCTTTATGTCTCTTTATATACAGTTCTCACTGTGTTTCTGAATAAAGCTGCTAATGATCTAATCTGTACCTCATGTAATCTAAATTGTTCCTCTCTACTCCTCTTAAGCTCTGTTTCTAATGTCTCCTTCCATCCTTCAAGATCAGTCAGCTTCAGCAGCAGTGGTCGCTTTTCTTCATAGAATTTTACCTGACAAAGATCAATTCATATCAAATATTAATCTTTCAATCAAATCATAGAAAGTAATTTAACTATTCATTTCTTGAAACAAATTCTTTTAAGAAAATCTAACAAGAACTTCAGACAGAGATATACTACACATCTTAAAGGTATAGACCAGTTTTGGAAACGCCCCCACCCCTGTCAAAAAATGAAATGGAAGCTGTTATTACCAATCATGTGGAAGAATATTTTTTCACTAATACGTGATGATACAAATTTTGCGGGGAAACCGCCTACTAATTGATATAGTTGGTAAATTATCATATCGATCCGGTCTGGATAGATATCGTGATCGTGTATATAGTCCCATATACATCTTTCTGTGTAGTAGTGTACAGTGCTTGCAACTTTATAATCAAACAATACCAATGAGAATTAAATGGGAACAAATCAAGTGCTGAAAATGATAAAGAGCTCTGATATGATTGGCTGCCTCAGACAACAAGATGCAGGATTTTCATCAGTACATAACACCCTTTACTTGGTGATAATAAAGCTACAATGGGGCTTCTTAGAAGTACATCTGTATATGTATATACACATGATGTACAATGTAAGGGCCAACTCTTCCATGTCAATCAAAATTACCATTTAGACATTAGGCAGTTAATTTTTAACCAAAACAAAAATATCTTTTTATAAACTTGAGAAACATGAGTAATTTTAAAAATATATACCCGGTATACAAAATAATCATGAGTCACTTGCTACTCAGTTTGCAATCTTTGCATTGCTTAATTTTCCACAGAAAACTTTTTGGGCTGCACAACATACATGTACCTAAGTTATTGAGTATAGACAATATATTAGCAACAGCCTTATTGTGGCAGTCAGCTAATAAGCTCATCAAACAAACAAACAAATAAAACAGATGCGCGATGGCTCAGAATAATCAGATGTCTAGCAATGGTATCATAACTTATACATGTAGGTCACAGGTTCAAAATCTAGTCAATATGCAAGTGCCCTTGATAAGACATTGATCCTACCGGTAAATTAAACTGCACGACTTGAAACTGTGGGTCCGCCAGTTACATTTTGCTTAATGAGCAGTCGGGTAAAAACACTTACCGCTATGACATCCCTTAGAGTTAGGACCTCTTCTCTCATTTCTTTCAATGCCCCATACTGTTCATCTGACAGATCTAAGTTATGCAATGCCCTCCTCACATCTCCAGCTCGTCGCTGCAACTCTGCATTTGTGGTCTCCAGATGGTGCTGTTTCTCTGTGATCGTGTGAAGATCAGCATGAAGCTTCTGTTGTAAATGTCGTGCCTCTTCTTTGTTTACATTCAGCTGCGCTTCAAGCCTGGCCTGAAATAGAAAAGATAAAAACAAAAATCTTTATCACATGTATACATACCTAAGAATTATCAAAAAAATCTTGACATTCACATGGATGGTATTATCCCTTTTTCTTTTTTTACATTACAAATGAATCTTATAATATTGGGTCAGCTAGGCCCTAATTTCTCATTAACTTCTCACCAATATTAAATAAGCCTTCATTGTTTAAAAAAGCAGAAATTACAACAATAAATCTGTAAAAATTTATAAATCAATTGAAGTACAAAATCTAAAAATAAGAAAATGAAATAAAAAAAATGGAAGGATGTTCTATATTTGTTTTGAACCTCTGTCTTATGATCATGGTACTGACTGCAAAATTTGCTTTTAATCCAATAGGCCATTTCCGTACTGTAACCAACCTTATGAATATCCATTATATATACCCTTGTGAAGTACCTCGATACAAATTATTTCATTCACCGTTACAAACAAATATATCTCAATTCTCGATAGTCATGATTCAAATTGCATGCATTAGTTGTTGCTAGGTAGGACAAACAAAAATTATGGCTTGCCCTACCTAACAACACGAAATATATGGAATTTGCATTAAAATTTTAATAGAAATATTCATAACAGCTGAATAAAACATTTTGGATCTAGGCACTAAAGTATCAATTTGGTTACATAACGAAAATGGCCTGTTGTTTATAAAGTATACAAAGATAGCAGTTATATAGAAATGTACATGTATGTATTAAAGCACGACTGATCAAATATGAGGGAGGTTGAAAGCAATTACTTACCAAGGCTGAACACAGAGTTGGCTGAAATTAGCGAACTCCCTAATCTCTAACCTATTCTTGTAAAGTAACTTGTATCAAATTAACAATGCCGAAAACAGCTATTTTCGTGTATTATTTCCAGCAGAACCAACATCGTGAACTCTTGTGAGGTCAGCATTTTTCTAATGTAATTATGTAAATCGCATGTTAGCTCATGCCTCATTATCATCAGGAACACATGGAAGGTAAGCAAATCCCTATCACTCCGGTATCAAATTTCCACATTTATTTTAAACTCTTGACTGATTTCAAAGTGCTTATGAGTAAAAAGAAGAGTCCACTAGCGAAATCCGAAGGTAGTTCGCAAGATTTGATTACAATTTATACAAACAAATTTTAGGTTTTGTTTACATCATTAGACATCGACATTACTCTTCATGAAGGGGTATGGGTGCTGATTAAAGCCCAAGTCCACTCCGATTTTTAAAAATTATAACATGTTGTAAATAAATCAAAGGTTAAAACTGCCAAATATCACGGGCGTACTTCAATCAGGTGATTTTTAAGAGCGATTTTTGTTTCGGGTATTTCGAGAAAAACATTTATATTGCTGTACGGATGTGACGTATGCTCCTCACAACGAAAGTGCCAGCGGTATACATTCTGACAATAGGCTATTTTCGTAATGTAACCAAATTTAATGCATACGTCTTTGTGAAGTGCCTCTATACAAACTATTTCATTCACCTGATAAGAATAATAGTGTTTCATTATTCTTATCAGGTGAATGAAATAGTTTGTATCGAGGCACTTCACAAAGACGTATGCATTAAATTTGGTTACATTACGAATCTGTGTTGTGAGGACCCTACGTCACAACCGACTCGCTCATTAACTTGTTTTTTGCTCATTAAAAAAAATTATTAAAAATAAATCTGAGCACCATTTTCCAAAACCAAGATATATTTGGGCTTTTTAGATTTTTGTCTATCTAATCAGCTCAACTTTTCAGTGGAGTGGACTTGTAGTACTTTAAGGCTTGCGCTTGGACCTTGGTGATACCAATATCATTATCATATTTCATATTTTCACCTAGATCTAGCCCTTAACTTAAGGCTAACTTAGACTTAGCCTACTTCATGCCATGCCTGGCACATGGCCATGGCATGGGCTCTCAATATCATTAATAATCTCTCAGTCTCAAGTCTCATTCTCAGTCTCACTATTCTCAATTCAACTCAGTCTCATCTCATGTCAATTGTCATGACTTGTCTTGTAATTGTATTAAATATCACCTGCAAAATCTGCTTTGTATGAGATGCGTCGCCTAATCTTTCTTCAAGCTCTTCAACGCTTGCCAAATGTTCAGCATTCAAATTGTCGATGATCAAATTCTTCTGCGACAATTCAATTTTCACCAATTGCAAGTCGTGTAGCAGCTGCTTTCTTTCGATGAGCTGACGAGTGATCTTCCCGGGTTGTCTGCGGTCGGAATGCCTGGATTTACGTTGGCGATTCTCGTCCGTTTCATCGCCCGCGGAAAACGAAAAATCCGTCGCTAAAGAAGTACTAATTTCTCCAGTAATGTCGGTATCTAGATCACTTATCAGGCTTGATATGTCCTTATGAGCCATTCTTGTCTCAGTTTTGAAGAATTTCGACAAAGAGTGTTTGTTTTCATTTCCCAACTGACTTGGGTCTTTGGGAGTGTTCTTTGAAACAGCCGCCGCTAAATATTCAATGTCAGATTGTCCTCATACAATTACAAACATTGCGCCACTAAGCTCACGCCCATTTTTATGAGAACTGAGCACAGTCTTCTCCAAAATCCTTAGTGGGTCAAAGGTTAAGGAGTGCTATATTTGGGTCATTGACATTATATTTGCTACTGTGTGTGAAGAAGTCAGGAGAGAAAGAAACGAAAATGGCTACAAGAATATTATATATAATTCTGCTTAAATGTGTGGTTTTATTCTCTGGTATTTACTGTGTACATGGATATATGAACCTGTTCATTAGCCCAGCTGAAGTAAAGAGATTAGTGGGTGAGTATTTTGAATAATTTTGATGCGTAATTTAATTTTTGTTATCGTTGCAATGACAGAGATGAAGTTGATCGTTGAAGAGCCTCCCTTGTGTGTGGGCTTGGGTACAAGAGGATAGCGCTCGCCAGTGCTAAGTGCAGCTGCAGTACGGTGCATATGATGTAGGCCTAGTGCAGTGCAGCACTGTGTTATTTCTTTTATGTGTATATTTTATTATTGGCATGATCATGATCCAGTGATGCGTACGATACGAATTTCAATCTTTATGAGTCATTTATATTAAGATTAGTCTATATAAGAATAAGATGTTGTTTGTAAGGGCAATTAGAGTAGAGAAGGCAGTTTTCGGCCGGAGGCAGTTTCCGGCCGGTCCGTTGGATGCATGGTAAAATCCTTTAAAATACATTGCATAACAGCATATCACATAGACAGAAATAACCGTCTGGTATGGGTCATTCTTTAATAATTAAAACTGACATTTGTTGACATTCCCCATACACAGACGGTACCCCATACGGCTCGCATCACGGGGAGAGATTGAGCCTGTAGGAATATATGTGGCCGATAAAACAAAATGAATATTCTTACCGTTACTTTAATCTTCTGAGTTGATATTGCGAGTGGAGGACGAAACGGGAAAGGAAGGACGAAACAGGAATGGAAGCAGGCAGAGGAGGAATAGTGCGAGTAGCGAAGTGATGAAATATACACGTGGAGCGCGACTAGCTAGCTAGCGAACGCGAAGGAAGAAGGCACACAAGCCTTACAGTTCAATATTGCACTTTCCCGAAATAAACTAGAAGACATAAATCTGAATTGCGATAGAGTCCTCAAAAGAACGATGTTGATGAAAATTCTCTATTAAAAGTAAAACCGACGAAATAACGCTTGTAGTAAAGTCAAGACTCTTCCTATAAAAGCACGTCCGAATGTCCGAAACTGAAACTGGAGGAGTGAGTAAAATTTGTGTGTGGAGACTTTTCCATGTGCGCTAAAGGTGTGGTGATTGGCTTATTAAAACAATAAGGTGCGGCCCGATTGGAGTAACTAAAATAACACTCTTGTTGCTGGGTGGTTCCACGGATGAAATTAACTAAGAGAATGTTTAGAATGTGCAGCTGTAGATTGTTATTGTTATTGAAGCTGGCTGAACGGAAAGTACTAACGAAAGGTATGCTTAAAATGCTGAGTATTTACAATGTTGATAAACATTTGTGACCTTAGAAAAGTTCAAGTCACTACATCTAGCACCCCCCTAGAGTGATGCGAGATAGAAAGAGCAGCAATCGATGAAATGTTACTGTCCAAAATACATGTAGAAGAAATATATTTACGGCCAATACATATGAGACGGTCACGATGTTGCACCAATCGCAATAAGCTTGAATCCAAAATGTCAATATAATTGTTTTCATCCATACTCAAAAGATTCCACGTAGCGTGCTGGCCACCTGACATGCCGGCCGGATCGCGTCGTTCGCGGCTCGGCAGGCGGGGTAGATGCAGAGCTTGGCAGTCGATCTGCGGTCAACGATGACGGGGGATCTTTGTGTGGAGGTCGAACCATGGTCGATGATGACGGGACATCGTCGTGTGGAGGTGCGATCTCCGGAGTTGCGCAATCCTCTAAGAATGCAGGCTTTAAACGTTCCACACTGACGTTCTCACGCTTACCATTAATGTCAATGGAGAAAACTTGTCAGTACGGCGGAGAACTGGGAATGGACCTCTGTAGGGCGGCTCTAGGGGTTTCCTGACTGCATCTTGGCGTAGAAATACGTGGCTAGCAGAATGAAGGTCAGGATGAACCTGGGTACCAGCATGTCGTTGTCTGCGAGGAGGGTGGGGCGTAGCTTACTCATCAGCTCTTTCAGTCTATGTACATAGTTCGCTGGATCAATGTCTGTGTCTGGCTTCGTTGGTTCTACGAATTGGGCAGGCAATCTAATGCTTGTCCCAAACACCAATTCAGCTGAGGAGCATCCAATGTCGGACTTGACAGCTGTGCGTATCCCCAATAGTACAAGGGCAACACTTCAGTCCAGCGTACAGTGTTATATGTCTTGATCGAAGCTTTGAGCTGGCGATGTAGGCGTTCTACTAACCCATTCGAGGCTGGATGATATGAAGTCGTCCGAATACGAGTAGTGCCGAGTAGGTTGGTGAGGGCGAGGAAAAGGGCGGACTCGAACTGTCTTCCCTGTCTGTAGTGATTGTTGCCGGTGTGCCAAAATTCGCCACCCAGCTGGCCACAAAAGTCTGTGCTACCGTCTCAGCAGTAATGTCCGGGATCGGAATAGCTACTGGCCATCTGGTAAAGCGATCTACACAAGTCAAGAGATAGCTATTACCTTCAGAAGGAGGAAGTGGACCCACAAGGTCTATATGAACATGTGAGAATCGAGCATCTGGGGATGCGAACGTGCCCAAAGGGACTCTGGTGTGTCGATGAACTTTACACTTCTGACACTCCAGACAGGTACGCGTCCAGTTCCTGATGTCGCGCTTGATTCCCGGCCAAACGAAACGCTCTGTTATCACCTTCTGAGTTGCTCTAGCACCAGGGTGTGATAATCCGTGGAGTGAATTGAAAATTGTTCTCCTATGCGAAACTGGCACTAGAGGCCTGGCACTCCCAGTGGAAATGTCACAAAGCAAAGTGGTGAGTGTGCCTGGAAGTGGTATCGACTCGAGCTTGAGCGAAGTGTCTGACAAGTCGGCTAACTCCTCGTCATCCTTCTGTGATCGAGCTAAGGCAGCAAAATCGACAATGGAAGTTGAGTCGACGGCACTGATAGGCAGACGAGAGAGGGCGTCGGCTGCAGTGTTATGCTTACCACTGATATGACGTATATCTGTGGTGAACTGTGAGATGAGATCTAGGTGTCGAATCTCTCGGGGTGAGTGTCTGCTTGGCTTAGCCTGCAAGGCGTAGGTGAGGGGCTTGTGATCCGTGAAGATGGTGAAAATCCGGCCTTCGAGCAGATGGCGGAAATGTCTCACGCTAAGGTAGGCAGCTAGGAGCTCGCGGCCGAACGTGCTGTACCGAGTTGCTGCCGGCTGGAGTCGCTTGGAAAGAAAGCGAGTGGCTGCCAGGTGTTGTCCACTAACTGTTGGAGCACTCCTCCCACACCGTAGTCTGATGCATCGACGAGTAAACAGAGAGGAACTCCAGATTGAGGGTGGACAAGGATAGAAGCGTCAGCTAAGTCCTGTTTAGCTCGGTTAAAAGCTAAGAGCTCAGCCTCATTGAGCGTGATAGACTCTTTCTTCTTCTTCCTGCCTTTCAGTAGATCTGTCAAAGGTTGGAGCACATCAGCACAGTGAGGAATAAAACGTCTGTAAAAGTTCATGAGACCAAGAAATTCTCTCAGTGTACTGAGTGAGGTAGGAGCAGGAACTCCCGGATGTGTTCTACTTTGTCGTTGAGAGGACGGATACCGTGCTGATCCACGTGGTGGCCTAAGAAAGTCAATGAAGATACACCAAACTGACACTTGGAAGTGTTGATGACGATGCCATACTCACGAAGTCGATCAAAAAGGAGGCGGAGGTGTGCCACATGTTCGTCATCTGTAGTACTTGCAACGAGCAGGTCGTCGAGGTACACAAAGATGAAAGGGAGACCACGAACAACTTCATCCATTAGCCTTTGAAAGGACTGAGCAGCGTTTCAAGTCCGAAGGCATGCGAACCCACTCGAAAAGTCCGAATGGAGTGGTTATTGCAGTCTTTGGGATATCACACGGCTCTACCGGGATCTGGTGATAGGCACGAATTAAATCAATCTTAGAAAAATCGTCTTACCACTGAGGCAGGATGAGAAGTCTTGTAGGTGGGGTATCGGGTAACAGTCAGGAGTCGTCCGAGAGTTGAGGGCGCGATAATCCCCACAAGGACGCCAGTCACCTGGGGTCTTCTTTGGGACCATATGGAGTGGAGAGGCCCAATTGCTGTCGGATGGTCGAATGATGCCCAGGTCCAGCATGTGATCGAACTCGGCCCTAGCTACCCGGAGACGATCGGGAGCTAGGCGCCGAGGACGAGCTGCGACCGGGGGGCCTCTTGTTTGGATATGATGGGTAGTCCCGTGCTTCACATCGTCGTGCTTGTATACCGGGCGAGTAATGTCCTGGTAGCTGTGGAGGAGAACGTGAAAGCGGTCATCAGAAACCCCTTTCACATACATGGGACTGATAGTCCCCGTAGGCGCCGAATCCACACACACTAAGGTTGGTTTTAGTGTCGATCAACCTGCGATGTTTCACGTCTACGAGTAAACCAAAGTTAGTAAGAAAATCTGCTCCTAATATAGGCGTCTTCAAATCTGTGACAATAAAAATCCAGCGAAACACTCGTCGCAGTCCAAGATCCAAAGTAAAAGATCGCTCACCAAAAGTGTTAATCGGCGAATGATTGACTGCTTGAAGTTGGATCTTCGACGCTGCGACCGATGAAAATTGAGATTTCCCTAACAGTGACTGGGGAAAAATGCTCACTTCGGCTCCTGTGTCAACCAGGAAACGCTTGCCCGAGTTCTTATCGAGAATGTAGAAAAGACGACTATGGAGTTTGTTGCCAAGGGAACTTGTCGCCGCTATTCCTTGGCTAGTTCGTTTCCCTGTGGGTATGACTGCGAGGTTGAATGCGGTGTCGAATGCGGCGTCGATGTCGAATGTCGGCGGCTGGACGAGCACGGGCTTACACACTTACGAGCTCTGTCCCCATAAGTCCAGTGATACCAGCATTGGTGTCCTTGATGACGCTGTTGTCTCCGTGGACTTTTAGAGCTGGAAGGACGTCGAACTGGATGAGCTGCACCTCGATGCTGACTTCGACTACGACGGTCTTCTTGGAGGGAAGAAGTCAGAGCCTGCACCTGTGCTGTGAGCTGTGTGACCTGCCTGGAAAGTTGTTGAACCTCCGCAGCAACTAGTGGAGGTGATGAGGAAACAGCACTCCCATGAGTCCCAGAAGTACTAGCAGGAGTGAAATCTACAGCAGAAACAGAAAGTGGGAAGAAATCTCCAAGATTCTATCCGCTAACTCTGCTAACTGTTCGATAGGGACTGAGTTGGATGATGAAGCGAGAATAATCCTGACGTTATTCGGTAGTCGTTGCAAAAATAGTTGCTTCAAAATACTGTCTTCCAACGTAGACTCTCCCAGTAGTTGTCGCATGCGACGAAGAAGTTGAGTAGGCTTGCGATCGCCTAACTCTTCAGCATTGAGGAGTTGGTGAATTCGTTTCTGCTCAGAAACACCGGTTCGTTTGACGAGTTCTGTTTTGAGTTTATCGTAGCGATCCTTAGCAGGAGGGGCTATAATGAAATCCCTGACCTCTTGTGCTACCTCAGGCTGTAATGAGCTGATGACATGGGCGAACTTTGTCTCTTGTCTAGTAATTGCCCGCGTTAAGAACTGGGCCTCCACTTGCGCGAACCACAGTGCCGGATCGCCCGGCCAGTACGGCGGGAGCTTCAGCCCGAACGCCGTCACAGCTGGCCCGGTACTGCCCGGTGCCTTCGCGGCCTCGGCGGAGTCGGAGTCGGGCATGTTAGGTGACGGTGGTTTCGCTGTCATCATGCACACAAAAGAAAATATCGCTCGTAGAAGAAGAACAAAAAATTCGGGGTCACCAATGTAGGAATATATGTGGCCGATAAAACAAAATGAATATTCTTACCGTTACTTTAATCTTCTGAGTTGATATTGCGAGTGGAGGACGAAACGGGAAAGGAAGGACGAAACAGGAATGGAAGCAGGCAGAGGAGGAATAGTGCGAGTAGCGAAGTGATGAAATATACACGTGGAGCGCGACTAGCTAGCTAGCGAACGCGAAGGAAGAAGGCACACAAGCCTTACAGTTCAATATTGCACTTTCCCGAAATAAACTAGAAGACATAAATCTGAATTGCGATAGAGTCCTCAAAAGAACGATGTTGATGAAAATTCTCTATTAAAAGTAAAACCGACGAAATAACGCTTGTAGTAAAGTCAAGACTCTTCCTATAAAAGCACGTCCGAATGTCGAAACTGAAACTGGAGGAGTGAGTAAAATTTGTGTGTGGAGACTTTTCCATGTGCGCTAAAGGTGTGGTGATTGGCTTATTAAAACAATAAGGTGCGGCCCGATTGGAGTAACTAAAATAACACTCTTGTTGCTGGGTGGTTCCACGGATGAAATTAACTAAGAGAATGTTTAGAATGTGCAGCTGTAGATTGTTATTGTTATTGAAGCTGGCTGAACGGAAAGTACTAACGAAAGGTATGCTTAAAATGCTGAGTATTTACAATGTTGATAAACATTTGTGACCTTAGAAAAGTTCAAGTCACTACAAGCCGATTGTGACACACTTTTTACCCCGAAACTTTCTCCCACGATTTTGTTTATTTAGATCTAATTTTCTGATTTATAAATCAGATACAAAAATAGTATGTATTTTTGTTCTCCTATGTACAGTTCTCAAAGTTTTATTACCTATTTCAAAATGCGAAATTTACGGACTTACGTATATGAGTTATCCATTTTATCTCAGAACCAAGGAAACGGTACGTTCATGCATTCGAACTGGTAATCTATGACATGACCCGCCCGATATATTTCGGGTCAACCAACCAAAACAAGCCCAATGGCCAATCAGAGCACGTGTTTGATATTGGGCTTATGAATATTCAAACATCACCGGCTCAAGCCGGGCTGACTCATACGTAGCTATTGGACGTTCGAAAAGAAAAAATTAATATTCATCAACTTAAACCAAGATGGCTGACAACAAATCTTGTTGACTACAAGACTTTCTCGGATTAATCATTAATATAGGATCTAAATGAGCAAGCTATCGTAAGTCAAAGTATATATTTCCGGGTTATTTATTATGGCTATTTAGATTCAGTGTAATATTGCAGCCAAAGTGGATATATGAAGACGTAAAGAGTGAAAAACTCGTTGCATAACTCATTCATCGCGGTCGGCCGAACCGAACCATTCGTTCCGCACACTATCCCATACGCCGTACTTCAGTCTATGTATAGAGGCGGTCAGAGGAGCCAGATGCAATCTCAGCGGAACAACCATCGATATCAGAGACTGAAGCTTTCGGTCTACATATCACATATCACACACATACAATAACATGGCAGAGTCACTGGAGAACCACATTTGCAATGTAAAATGTATCCTTAAATATCACATTTTAGCGATTTAATCGGCGGTCCCGCTACCCGAATCTGAAAAATGGAATATCTTACGCAGGTCTGTAAGGAATATGGGTCCCATAAAATGAGCTGTATTTCAAGTATTTTTCAGATTTAGAGTCAGATTTTTTGATCATCGCAAGCTCAAAAGTTTCTCACCGCATTTATGTTATCCTATTAGTCGGATACTATAGCGCCGTATCTCTGTATAGTTTAGATTCCAATTTCTGATCACGGCACCCGCAGGTGTAGTTTTGGCCATGCGGGGGATTACGTGCTCTGGCCGCACGCGCTAGGGATCAGCGGGCGAACGCACGCGCGCGCTCCCTATTGACTTTGTACATGCGGCCGCTGCCTCGCTAGGCGAAAACTGCCTCGCTAGGCGAAAACTACCGCGAAACAGTGAAAATGAAAATCAATATTGCCATGGCAGTTCATGATTTTTTTCTGGGATTCTTTTTTTGTTTGAATACGGTAATAATAGTATTGGCTTCATGATTTGAACAAAAAAAAATCATAAATAGGAAGTAAAGAGTCCAAAAATAGGATTTTGCCTTAAGTGGCCGAAAACTCCCTCCTCTACTCTACTCATTTTGAGTTATATTAGGGTGTCTGAACGATTTTTTAATTTTCCCTTTTGGATCGTTTTTCACCATTATGGTTGGATAATTGAAAAAATTGTTCCCTCAGAATAATACATTTCAAATTTCAAGACTCACCGATGTTTCTATCAAAAGTTACAGCCCCTTCAATTCGTTACAATATTCATCCATTTTTTGTAAGAATCGACGAAAAAGACGTACACGCAGAGTTATGTTGTTTTGCTAAATTTAGCACAACAGCTGAATTGCGCAATATGGAAGCGTACACATACGCGTGCAAGCGTACGCGTGTTGCTTAAATGATGCGCGATCGGCAATCCATTGTCTTCAATGGGCACCCACTTCCGGGTTTGCAAACACGCGGTCCGATGTTTATTCATGTGCAGATTTTACGCTATCACCATGGGTTCGGCGGCGCGAGCTCACGCCTCCCTGCTTAGCTGATCCGAAAAATATGGGGAAGGGTATTTTCAAACTGTAATCGCTTGTGATCCCTTGGGGCTAGCGAAAAAATAAGTGCTGGGATATTTTCCTTACGTCTAGCCCTACATAAGCCTAGGGGGCTCGGTTCAGGAAAGTGGCAAAGACCGGAGCTACGATGGAAACGATGTTTAAATCGCTGTTTTGATCAAGATATTTTTAGAATTCCAAAGTGAGCCCCTTTGGGGAATATGGAGAAAAACCTGCTCTTTCATATGACACCTCATTTATTGAGTTTCACCTTCAGGATCACAAGCGATTTAGGTTTGAATTTCGATTTGGTGATAAAAACATTGATCGCGCAATGTACGTAGACTGCATAGGGCTGCGTGCAATCTCTATGGGAAGGATTTTAGCACACAACATTGGGTGCGCGATCAGATACCCTAGTTATATTAGGAATGTGATTGTGATAAGATTAAGAAGTTAACTAGAACTTAGAAGTAAGAACTAGACTAACTAAGATTCAAGAACAGATTTTGAGATGTAGCCTTAAACTTTAAAAAATTAAAGTTAAAGTTAAGGCTTAAGGCTTGAGCCTTAAAATTTAGGGCTAGAAAAGTCTAGAGTCTAGGTGATAATTGACAGTCCTGGACTAGAGGGCTAGACCAATAAATATTGGCACCCATAACCCTGCATGATCATGAAGAGTGATGTAAACAAAACCTTAAATGCGTTCATAATCACCCATTCCCTTATCTGGCGACCTTTGGAAACTCCCTTTGGAGTTCGCTAGTGGATTCTTCTTGTATACAAAAGCACCTTGAAATTGGTTAAGAATTTCACCAAAGTGTTAAAATTTGATACTGGAATGATAGCAATTTGCTTACCCTCCACGTGTTCCTGATGATAATGAGCTAACATGAGATTTATATTTCAAACACGAGAGTTCGCGATGTTGGTTCTGCCAGAAATAATAGACGAAAATAGCTTTTTTAGCGTGTACAAAAATATCACTATTCACGGTTTTTCTCCCAAGCGCCTCCACCCTTGAAGTTGGAGCACTACTTAAAATATATAAGTGGATCCCTATGTCTGCGGCTCTGCGCACCTAACATTTTGCTTGAAATTGACAAGAATTTCACCATTTCAGTCATATTCCCCTTATGCTTGATCTCATCTTATTCCTTATATTCTAGAGTGTAAAAGTGTGCCAAACAATTTGTTAAATTTTGAACAAGAACATTCAACAATGTTATTTTCACAAGATAAGGCAGCGGTGTCATTTTGACATTGCAAAAGCAAAGGTTCCCATGTCTGCGCACTCATTCATTGTTGTTTTAAGGGATTTTTAAAATGAAAGATACTAGATAGCATTTCAAGGCTTTTGGATAAAAATATTGTTTCACTATTTTTATAAATGTTATGATTTTTTGCACATCATGACTGTATATTTTTACATTTACAATTGGTTTGGAACTGAAATAAACAAAACACTTTCTACTAGGTACATGTACATGTACATTATTAGGATGGGTAACAAGGCATCCCTAGTTACAATGTAGTGGTATGGCTATATCAACCGTACATGAATATTCTTGAAATACATTTGTAGCATTTTTATACTACCGTAAATCTCCGTGTATAAGACGCACCTTTTTTCCACCGGAAATATTCGAAAGTCTGACGTGCGTCTTATACACAGCCGCACAAGACTTTTGATTTTTTTTTGGTTTTGGGGGTTTAAATATTTTTATTAAGTGTCGATTAATGCCCCTGCACCTGGCACTGTGCCTGGCAATGTCTCCCAGCTCAGTCATACACGGGGTCTGGACTCACCACTCGGAAACTAGATCCACACTATGTCCAGATTTCTGTTTGGACTTTGAGGAAAATTTGTCTTTCATCTTTAGTTTTAAAAACGACATTGTTACTATTATTTGTGACAAGTTCACAAGCACAAATCGGCGCCTTCAACTGCGCCTCGCAGTTTTAAATGAAGGGTTTTCGAACATGGACCTGGCTTGCTGCCTACATGTACGGAGTCGGCAACAAAACAAAAACAAAAAAATTACTTTTACATTTTTTTCTTTCTCTGCCTCCTCTAAAAAATAGGGATGCGTCTTATACACAGGTGCGTCTTATACGGAGATTTACGGTACATGTAGTTCATACCATCTTATTTACATTTATATGATGTGTTTACAAGACTTTTTATGTATGTACAATTGTTTCTATTGACAATTATGGATATGAGATAAAGGGTAATCTCATGAGTCTCATCACTATTCTTTTTTGTATGAGATTAATTCATTTTCGTTTATTTCATTGTCTGTCTGATGTTTTACAGGTGTTTCAGCAGAGCTCTATTATATCCGAGAAGGGAAGATTAACCGAGCAGCTACCAATTATCCTTTAGCAGTTCCAACAGGGATTAATAAACTCTATTTTACATGGTACAGTGAGAGACAGGTGAGTAAATACTTCTCAAGGTCTACTAGCGTGTACTAACTACTATGCATTGAGATCATAAGGACAGTGTCATCATTATTTTGATGCCATGGATGAAAGACATTTTCTTGTCATGTCTTTGATATGGATCAGTATTTAAGGATGTACATGTATGGGGATGTTTTGTTTGTTTGTTTTGTTTAATGTGGGGGGTTGGGGGTGTTTTGTATGCATGTATGAAATAGAGCTATAAGATGTCATTATCATTTTTAAACATTTTTTTCAAATCTATGTTATAATTATTATTAATCCCCAATGAGTCAATAAAGAAACATGTTAGCAGTATTAACCCTCCATCCTACAGGCAGAGGTCTAATTGTAGGAAGGTATTTCTAAAACAATTAAACAGGGTTAAATCATTGTGTGTGTGTGTAATTTTGTTTTTTACAGGCGTGTATCAATCAGATGTGACCTTTAACGTATTCAGAAAAAATGTAGATTGGGCAGAGGGCATTTTTCTGCTATTTTCTTTTTAAAAGCCACCGCCACACCCCACCAGCCCCAAATCCAGAACCAGAACCAGAACCAGAACCAGAACCATCACAATGTCTTTCTAAATTCTCTTCTGGGGTTTAGCCCACTGTACTAAATATATGTGTAATTAATGTTTTTAACTAAATAATAAGTATAAGTTAAATCGTATACTGATATTAATGGTTTTCTTCCCATGATGTTATTAATATAATAAGTGCTTTATGTACATGTAAATGGAGTCTTATGTGATTGCTTTGCCAGGTTTATTATTCCATGTCTGTGAAGTCCAAGAATCCAAGGATATTGTATCATCCAAGTTTGAATATCACAAAGGATGGGAAAGTTCCAGTGAAAGAAACGGGTAATCTGTCATTGCTTTTGTTAAAGAATGTGTTTTTTTGTTTATTTGATCCATTGATTCATTGATTTATAGATATAATAAAGAAAAAAGAAGATATTTTTGGATGAGTAAAGTGTTATATTACATTACTCGTCTATTATAGACTTTTCACCCAAATCATGCAACAGATAAACTTTGTTAACTTGTTGTTGTTGGTGTTGTTGAGATTTAGATGGTGCTCTGTAATCTCTTAAAGATACATGTACTATGTCCCATTTGCAGCCAACATCAAATTCTGTAGAACTTTGCAGGAATTATGAATATGTCATGTATGCCCTATCTGTGAAATTTAAACGTTAGCAGTGTCCTAGTATTCAAATTATGCAAAGAAATCCGTTTACCTTCTAGACTTCCCTGTCAGACACTATTGAGTGACTGACTGACATCTTTTTTTCCTTTGGTAATATAAAATGAGCTGTAATAGGCTGTACATGAGCATTTGTCTACATCAATAACCTACTACTTGTAATGGCCAAAATTAAACTGATTGAATCTTTGTGCAGCACAAAACATATGACCATTCGGTACAAGGGTCTGAAAATCAGACTATTACTTAGGTGATTGCAATCACTTATGTTGATTCGACAACTAATGGTTGTTATTTTCCCACAAAAAGCCATTTTCGCAATTCTGTGAGATTTATTTTGTAATGCATTCATTCATTTTTATTTTTAATTTGTGTTTTGTTTTGTTTCGTTTTCCAAACAACTCAGTGTTTGAGATGGATCTTGAATGTACAGGTCATGAAGGAGGTGAAGCCATCATTGAGCTTCAAGTCAATCTTACACTATACTCAGCCAGCAATATCACCACACTCAATACTATTAGAACCAAATTGTGCCAAGGAAGTGAGTATAAATGTCACTAGAAAAAAGTAGCTTAAAGCCCCTCTAAAGTGTTGGGAGCCCCAAATTCGCTAATAAATTGGATGGCAAAATTTCACTTAAATTGTGTAATGATGTGAAAGAGGATGTCATTTAACACTCAACTCTTCAAGGATTTTCAAAACAAATGTGTTTGAAGACGAATATTGATGAAAGAATACAAAACTTGGGTTTTGTGTTGTGCATGAAAACCTAAATTTGGTATTCTTTCATCAATATTCATCTTCAAACACATTTATTCTGAAAATCGTCAGTGTTAAATAACATCCTCTTTCACTTCATTATACAATTGAAGTGAATGTTTGCAATCAAATTTGTTGGGCTCCCAACATTCTAGAGAGGCTTTAAGTTATATAGAGGACTAAGAGGAGTTTGAGTACCTGTTTGCAAGTTTTTCTCTTTTCTCTTTGTCTCAAAAACAAATATGAAATGAATTTATACAATGTATGAGCCCGTCTGATTGTTTGGACAGTTTTCTTATTTTCTCTGTTTATTCATTGGTTCTCTCTCTCTCTCTCTCTCTCTCTCTCTCTTTGTCTCCCTCTCTCTCGCTGTGTCTCTCTCATACCCTATCCTTTTACATGACAGTTGAAACACAATTCTTATCATTGATCATTGCTTTTTAAGCACATTTGTCCTTTGATTATATCCTATTCTCAACACTCTGTTCCACTGATGCACAGAATTGTAAAGTACTCTGTAATCTATATAAGTAGTGACCTCTTTGTACACAAAGAGTGTTTACATGATCAGGGGAGTGTTTCACAAATACTAAGATCGACTTTAAGTTGGACTTAACTATGGCAGGCCGTTCATGCCACTGTTTGCTATCACCATTTACTGGCATTGGTCTCTCAAGGGGCATACAAATCATGGTCACAAATCTACAAAATTTACATTTTTTGATAATTCATTATTGAAGGAAAAATTATTATCTAAAGATCATAAACAGTGCATGAACAGCCTGCCATATTTAAGTCCAACTCAAAGTCGATCTTAGTCTTTGTGAAACACACCCCAGGTAAACAAGCCTCTTATGTTGCATCTTTTGTTAATCACTTCTCTACCCCCCCCCTATGTTTTGATCTCCTTTACTTTTCTTCTAATTTTGCCTTCTTGTATTTCTGTTATTTGATTCTTCTTTTACGTAAATAAATTCAAGCTTACCAGCTAACTACATGTATATAATACTTTTACAGCACTGGTCATGCCTTACCTTTGCAATTCCAAACTTTCTAGAACAGTACATACAAAGTGATTCCAGTTTATACTTATAAAAGATAATTAAATTTTCATGGTACTAACTACTAAAATAATCGTAATAGTACTTCTCTTGCACTTTATAATTGGAAATTATGTTTGTGATTTATATACTGAGTATCTTATGAAAATTATGTTATTAAATACATGTACACCTGTAGTTGATTCTATATCTTGTGGCACTGTGGACATTCACTAGAAATACATTGTGTAGCTGTGTTAATCAGTTGCAAGTTGTGTACATCAAAGTACAGCTGTAACAATGTACAACATTAAGTTTATTTGAAACAATAATATTTGATAGAGTATTTATTTCACCAGTACTTAAAGATACTATGTCCCTTTTGCAGCCAACATCAAATTCTGTAGAACTTTGCAGGAATTATGAATATGTCATGTATGTCCTATCTGTGAAATTTAAACGTTAGCAGTGTCCGAATATTCAAATTATGCAAGGAAACCGTTTACTTGCTAGACTTCACTGTCAGACACTATTAAGTGACTGACTGGCTTTTTTCATCTTTGGTAATAACATACATAAAATGAGCTGTAAAGGGTACATGAGCATTTGTCTACATCAATAACCCACTTCTTGTAATGGCCAAAATTAAACTGATTGAATCTTTGCGCAGCATAAAGCGTACGACCATTCAGTACAATGGTCTGAAAAATCAGACTATTACTTACTGGCTCTACAGCTCCTAAGTCGATTCGACAACTAATAGTCGTTATTTTCCCACTTAAAGACATTTTCAAGCCCACTTTTTTTTAGGGAAGTTCTGAATTACTATTATCTTTCAAATGCCGTTGGAATTTAAACTTTTCATATTTTTGACCTGCAAATGGGACATAGTACCTTTAAAGCTTCTTTGATTTATATTTCATCAGTGCCAGGAGCTCCCATACAATCCAGAGATCCAGTACAGAGAAGACCATAGACCTGGGACTAATAACTCACATTTAGTCAGTAAGTAGAAATATATTTTCAGTTGTATCAGCCACGCTTGAAAGTCAATATAAATGTCTCAGTATTTTGACAGAGATGCCAACCAGTATGATTTCATCGTATTCAGTACGATATTAAGAGTGAAATATGATAATACGATAATAAAATATCGCCTCTTGAAATACGATTTTTCATCTTTAAAAAAAAAATATTAGAAAGATTTAAAAAACCACAAAAACGCGAAAAACCCATGCAACCCCGAAAAAAACTTTGCTTTACAATTTTCTCATTGAATGTTAATGAAAGAGCAAACATTTTACCTGACCGTTCTTACCAGTAAAACATTTTTCTGAAATTTTTGTGGTAGTGTCAAGTTTTCGTGAAAATCTGATTTTTTTTTTTAGGCTGTTCAGTCTGTTTTTTATGTCAAGAGGTTGGCATCTCTGTATTCATGTATCACATTGTTTGCGGTATGATGCTACTAGTGTGTGATATTACTGTCCTTAAGATAAAAGTACTTTTCAGTCTTTTGAAAGCTATCAACAAAGTTGCCCATGTGAGAAATTACAAACGCTATGTATGAAATTGTAGGACCAAGAGCCAATTCTCATCGTGTGTGTAAACAAAAAATTAAATAAATTTTCAGTCCTTTGCTGACATACTCCAAATCCTTGGTAGCAAGTTTCATGCCTCTAAACCCAAATGTTTATTACTATCGCATTAACTGTATCTCCAAATAGCTTCAAGGCTGTTCATTTGGCCAAGACAAAGTGTGCTTTATTTATTTCCAAAGTTTATTTTTCCAAGAAACATTCCAATCTTACATGTAGTTGCAAAGATGTTCATGCTGCCATAAGAATTTCTACTGATTTTGGACCATAGCCAGTACTTCAAAAGTAATGACACTGCCTCTGAATATGTATATTAATTTTTTATCCACGCTTTGATTCGTAAATGATACTGCATTTAAAGCCCTCCTGTTTCTTAGCAGAAAGAGTATCATTCATTCTCCTTGTTTTCACAGCTGAGTCTAAGGTGAAAGCAGTGACATCCACCAGTGTGTTCTACATAGCAGTGGGTGTGGTCTGTGGAATCATCCTTCTCTTCGTTTAGTGGTAGCACTTATCCATGTCAGAACAATGAGATCATCTGATCCGGCAAGGTGAGAAATTCAGTTTAAGAATAGTATAAAGATTATTTGGATTTCATTTTTTACTAATGATGGAGCAGAGAGCGCAAAGAGAAAGGGAAAGAGAGCTAGAAAGGAAATATGTTCATAATAATAATAATAATAATAATAATAATAAGAATAACAATAGTGGAGTCTGGTATATGTATCGCTCATGTCTTGCACATTGCCACTCCTGGTGCTCCACTATCATGAAATGGTCACTGCAGCATAGAAGAGTAGCGAGGGGGAGGGAGGAGGAGAGAGGGGGGAGGGAGGAGAGTTCCAGCAATATACATGGCTAAATGAAATGGGAAGATAATGTAAGTACTGTTACATGAATATTTGTAGGGCTAACATTTCTTATGATTGGCACAGAAAGTGGGTAGGATGTTATGAAGGGGTGAGAAATGAAGTGAGACAGAGATGATAGATAAGAGAGGAAATAGGGTTCAGTCAGAAAGATGAAAAACAGAGAGATAAGACAGAAAATCATATGGAGTGTTGTAAGAAAAAGATAGATCAGAAAAAGAGCTCTTGGAGATGACGACACAGACAGGACATGGTACAAACATACTCAACACAAATGAATTAAAATGTTTGTAACTGAAATGGACCTCCTGGAACATTTAGGTCTTCGTTACATCTATCTAAATTTATAAGATCATGATTGCAAAGCAATATAACACCAATTTGAATCCTTTTTTCTCTTTTAATTCCTGTTTGCCCTTACAGTAGTGATGCCAGTAGTACTGGGTTGATTAATGGAGGCAGACAACCAGAGCATCCAAACTTTCCCAAGATTCACGAGCCAAAGGTCAATGGACTTTCTAATGGAAATGGTAAGTTGTCTTGTAAATATCATAGCTAATGGAAATGCCTTTGAAATTTAATCATTTAAAATGATGTCATCATTGACCTACAACCCACTTTTGAATGATTGGCATGTTAATGTGTCTTTGTCTTTCTAGGTTACAACTCACTTCACTACCAGATCTGTCCTACTTTAGCAGAAGCTGAAGACTTGAGATTAAAACTAGCTCCCTATGCCATTGAGAGAAGCAGAATCACCCTTGGTGAAGTGCTGTTAGAAGGTACAAACTAATCATCCAATCACTAACTCATAAGCAAACTAAGATTACATAACAGCTAATAGCAGTCAAACTTATGCTGGATATTCTTTCTCGTTCAGTCTATTGTAGTAGGGTATTTGACTGTAATAAAAGAAGGCTGTGAGAAATAATGACTGCCATATTTTTATGCCTCCGCTACAACGTAGCCGGAGGCATTATGTTTTCTGGTTGTCCGTCCGTCCGTACGTACGTACGTACGTCCGTACGTCCCGTTCTCGTGATCGCGTTATCTCAAGAACCAATTGATGGATTACCGCCAAACTCGGGTCATGTATGTATCTTGCAGAGCTAATGAAGTGATTAGATTTTGGGGTCACGAGGTCCAAGGTCAAAGGTCACAAGGCTCATTATGTATGCAAAAATAGCTCGTGATCGCGTTATCTCAAGAACCGATTGATGGATTACCGCCAAACTTGGGTCATGTATGTATCTTGCAGAGCTAATGAACTGATTAGATTTTGGGGTCACGAGGTCAAAGGTCAAAGGTCACAGGGCTCATTGTGTATGCAAAAATAGCTTGTGATCGCGTTATCTCAAGAACCGATTGATGGATTACCGCCAAACTTGGGTCATGTATGTATCTTGCAGAGCTAATGAACTGATTAGATTTTGGGGTCACGAGGTCAAAGGTCAAAGGTCACAGGGCTCTTTATGTATGCAAAAATAGCTCGTGATCGTGTTATCTCAAGAACCGATTGATGGATTACCGCCAAACTTGGGTTATGTATGTATCTTGCAGAGCTAATGAACTGGTTAGATTTTGGGGTCACGAGGTCAAAGGTCACAGGGCTCGTTATGTATGCAAAATAGCTTGTGATCACATTATCTCAAGAACCGATTGATGGATTACCGCCAAACTTGGGTCATGTATGTATCTTGCAGAGCCAATGAACTGATTAGATTTGGGGTCACGAGGTCAAAGGTCACAGGGCTCATTATGTATCCTAAAATAGCTCGTGATCGCGTTATCATTAGAACCAACAGATGGATTACAATCAAACTTGAATTTTAAAAATTGCTTCCATTTTGGTTTGTAAAATTGCTCTATGGCGGAGGCATCATCGACTGCGCGCAGTTGAAGTTCCATCTAGTTTAAGCTGGATTACTTTTTATAATCTTATATCATTAGATTTCCATTCAAAAGAATGAAATACATACTTTAGCCTTTTACGGCTACCTAGTTTCAAAACATGTATCACAAGTATTAATGAACAGTTTTTTTCTTCTTTCTTCTTTTGTTTGTTTGTTTGTTTATTTTTATTTTGTTGTTGTAATTGTGCTCCTCATTTTCACTTTTCTTTTTGATCAAAAGAACGTTCCATGATATCTGTCTTGACAATGCATTGACCTGTAATTAGTCTTCAAGAAGAAATATTATAGATAGTATAACTAGAAAGATTATGGTATAATATGCATATGGTACTGAGCGCATTCATTCATGAAATTATTATGTTTATTCTTTAGTAGTGCAACATTTTACTTGATTTTACGTGATGTGTTGAAACAATGTTTGACATGTTGATACTTTATAATGATTCTTACTAGGCACGTTTGGGCGTGTACACCAGGGAGTGTTAATCAGTGCAACAGGAGATTCAGAACAAGATGTTTTCATCAAGACTGTAACAGGTGAGTGTATCAATGTAAACCAGTACCAATCAGTATGAACCAGATTGAACCAGTTTGAACCATGTGAATCAATAGATAATGTTCCGACCCCCCCCCAAAAAAAAAAAAATATATATATATATAAATAATAATAATAACAAGTATTTCACAAAAATCAATAGAATATGAAACATTTATACATGTATGCCAATAGGTATCACTGTTTTGGTCTATGAACAATTCTCTTTGATACGTTTTTTTTCTTTAACATCACACCAATTTTTCAAGAATATGCTCAACACAAGAGTTGATTCCCAAATTCCTACTGAAAATAGGTGCTAATGAAATTTGGGACGATTTCCTTCTGCTAAATTGAAGCTTCTGAGATTGATGTGTTCTCTCTACTTCATATCACTAGATCATTCATCGGAAGAACAGCGCCATCTGTTGGTGAAAGAGAGTTGTCTCCTTCAAGGTCTGAGTCATAAGAACATCTTGCCATTGCTTCATGTGTGTTTCTCTGACCCTCCCTTCATCTTGGAGGCGTTTATGAAGCTAGGAAATCTGAAGCAGTTCCTGAAGAATGGACGTATTGGCCCAGGAGACAAGCATCAGGTAATCAGGCGAATTCAATTCCTAAGATTTATTCCAGGGGCCGTATTCTGAAAATGAAGTTATCTTTTATGTTAGTAAAACAATGTTAATTGTCAAAACAAATCAAAATAGGTCATTGGTTAATGTCTGCGCCAAGCTGGCTGCTTTTGCGTTAAGTTAAAAGAGACATCTGCTCGATCGGGCACCAATATCAAGTTTACTTCCACGCAATCTAATTTTGTTATGACATTAAACATAGTTTCCCTAACATAAAAGATAATGCCTTTTTTAGATTTCAAGGGCTTCTCTTAAAGGGACTTGTTAACATTTTCAGATGAGAAAAAATGATGCTAAGGTAGTGACTCAGTGGCAGATCCAGGAATTTCTTACCGGGGGGGCACAAAATTGCATGGGGTGAAATATATGAAAACGATGGAGTGAGAGGTCATCGGCGAGGGCGGCGAGGGAGCGGAGCGACCAAGCGGGTGTGGGTCTGGGAGGGGATCAGAACCCCCTCCCTGAGTAGGAAGCATTTGCAATTTTAGAACCACATTAGGTGCATTTTCAGGCACTTCCTGGAGTAATATGACGTAAAATTGCTTTCTCCTACCCCCTCCAAGAGTAGGGATCCAGGGAGGGATGATGGGATCTCGCTTTTTGCTAAGGGGTTGACCCAATTAATGACGACACGGAGCATCGTCCACGAGCCGCGAAGCGATTTTTTTTTTGTTGTTGATATTTTGAACCCCCGTAAGTGATGTTTTCCTGGCATTTACTGACACAATGGAGACCATAAAAAGCAGTGCATGATAATTACGTCTTTTAAATCAAGTAACAGTTTAAGGGGGGGTTGGTTGACCCAAAGACGATGCAGAGCATTGCATGTCCACGAGTCGCATTGCGTGAGGCGATTTTGGGTGCTATTTTGAACCCCCGTAATTATGTTTTCCTGGCATCTATATAATAACACAATGGAGACCATAAAAAGCAGTTCATGATAACGTCTTTTTAAATCAAGTAACAGTTTAAGGGGGGTTCGACCCAATGTTGATGCAGAGCATCGTCCACGAGCCGAAGTCCGAGCCGCGTAGCGGCGATTTTTTGGGGGGCTATTTTGAACCCCTGTAAGTGATATTTTCCTGGCATCTACTAACACAATGGAGACCATAAACAGCAGTTCATGATAACGTCTTTTTAAATCAAGTAACAGTTTGAGGGGGGTTCGACCCAACGACGAGCCTTGAAATCCGAGCCGCGTAGCGGCGAGGCGATTTTTGTTGTTGCTATTTCGAACCCCCATATTAAAGACAGAATTGCGTACTGAAAAGACTAAATTGGCGACGGGACACATTTTGATCCTTGCAACATGCAAAAATGGTATGTTTGGCATTTAAAATTGCTCCAAAAAAAAAAAAAAAAATGCGAGCGGGCCGAAAATGACGAGCGGGCGGTCGAGGACAACGAAATGATTTTTTTTTTTGGCCTAAGTGATGTTTTCTTGGCATCTATATACTAACGCAATGGAGACCATAAACGGCATTTCATGATAACGTCTTTTTAAATCACTTAAGTAACAGTTTAAGGGGGGTTCTACCCAATGACGATGCGGAACATCGTCCACGAGCCTCGAAGTCCGAGCCGCATAGCGACGAGGCGATTTTTTGTTGTTGCTATTTTGAACCCCCGTAAGTGATGTTTTCCTGGCATCTATATGATAACACAATGGAGACCATAAAAAGCAGTGCATGATAACGTCTTTTTAAATCACTTAAGTAACAGTTTAAGGGGGGTTCTACCCAATGACGATGCGGAACATCGTCCACGAGCCGCGAAGTCCAAGCCGGGTAGCGGCGAGGCAATTTTTTGTTGTTGCTATTTTGAACCTTCGTAAGTGAGGTTTTCCTGGCATCTACTATTAAACACAATTGAGACCATAAAAAGCAGTGCATGATAACGTCTTTTTAAATCAAGTAACAGTTAAATTTTAAGGGGGGTTTGACCCGATGGTGATGCGGATACTGTGTGGGTCTGGACACATGATGGCGTTTTTCTATTCACATCACATTTTCACTTGGCAGCCCAAGGGGGGTTAAACCCTAACCCCCCCCCCCCCCATAGATCCGCCACTGGGATCTTTTGCAGACTGCCAGCAATAAGCATTACATGTAGGCGATGGAAAAAAGTGCTTGCGAAACGGATAGAAACTTTGTGGTAGGCTCTTCGCGGCCACAGGGATGACAGAAAATAATATGACAATGAAACCAGCAACTGTGCCAGGATTAATGGCTGGGACAATCTGCTTGCTGAAAGAGCACTTAGAATAGGTATATCGGTAAATTAATTCAAGACTAAGTTATAAGTTAGAAGTTAGAAGTTATAAAGGAGATAAAATCTTTGGTATTAGTCATGTTCGACTTAAAATTGCATGCCCCCACCCCTTACCCGGTAAAAAAACACCTTCTTAAAATATCATCCCCCTTTCTTTCTTTTCCCTTCTCATTATTCTCCTTTTCCCCCTTTTCTCTCCTCCGTCTTTCCCCCTTTCTTCTTTTTCCGCCTTTTCTCTCCTCTCTCTTTTCTTCTTCTTTCTCTCTTCCCTTTTTTCTTCTTTTTCCTCTCCTTTTTCTTTCCCCTCCTTTTTCTCCTTTTCTTTTTTTTGGCCGGGGGGGCACGTGCCCCCGGCCCCCCCCCCCCTGGATCCGCCACTGTGACTTCAATGCTAGATGTACAATTAAAGATAATCTTAAAGTTTGAGTGAAAACAGATGTTTGAAAGCCTGTCTTATGTCTTATTTTCATGGAAAAACGTTTGGGAAAATTCAAAAAATGGTTGAGAGAATTTACTGTTGGGAGGTGTTGCACAGTGACGCCTTCAAAGAAAACCATAAATATCTTTGTGGTTTGAGAATTTAGTTTCAGGATTTTGTGCATGTTAGAGGGTGAGTACAGTAGAAGGAATATAATAAGTAACATTCCATACAAAAATTACGCAATTTTTTCATCAACCTTCAACAATGTTACCGAGTCACTTTAATGTAGTTTGACCAATTGCTGCTTTCAATGGTATTACCTGATTCATTCTACATTTTGACCATCAAATATTGAATGAGACAAATTAATTTAATTGTACATTATAGTTATGTCACCCATAAATTTAGATTTGTCTTTAAAGATTTCTAGTTGTTTTAACTGAGAGGTAAAGGTATCGATTTGTTTATCGTTATGTGATTTTCTGTGATGTTTATAATGAAACATAAATTTCTGTAAATCCTCTGAACATCCGTCCCAGACGTTGTGCCCTTATATCTTTATACAATGAAACATTATTATGTACGAGTACTGTAGTTTACATTCCGCAACTTAGCATACATGTATTAAATTAAATTCTTATTATAAAAAATTCTCTAAATGCTTTGATAGCTATATGTTCAAGTCATTACAAGACAACAATCTCTCAGACATCCCCTCTCCCATTTGAGCACTATTTATACAAGTTTTGATGTTGCTTGGATAAAGCTGTTTCTGTGACGGTAGTTTCCCATGACAAAAGTGGCAATATGCATTCAATTGATGTCAAACGCTTGTGTGTTTCATCTTATTATTCCAGGCAATATCAACTCGTGATCTAGTCCACCTTGCCATTCAGATCACACATGGAATGATGTATCTGGGTAAAAAGAGACTTGTTCATAAAGATCTTGCTACAAGGAATTGTGTGTAAGTAAACCTATCTATATCCCTGTTAAGTTCATCCTGATGTCAGTGTCAGACTGTAGATTATGAATCATTTATTCTTATTCAATGGAATACTTCACTCTTTATCGGTGTTAAGAGACCCAAGTCCTACTAAAATCAACATTCAGATTAAGGAGCTGATGGAGATCTCTTAACAGCTATAGACAATAACAATGTTCTAGCACAACTATCAATCTGCAGGTCAATAGTCAAACACTGTAAAGATGAAGCAAGGTTGTGACAGTTATTCTGGATGAAGATTTGATGTAACTTTCTCAAATGAATGCTAATATGTCAGTAATCATGTATTGTTTTTGTTGTTTGTACATGTATTAGAATGATATAGAACTTCTGTAAAAAAAAAAATAATAATAATAATATGGAAAAAAAAAATAATAAAAATGATAAAAATAAATTTTAAAATCTGTCATTTCCTTATAGTATCACTCGACCCGTTGACAACTGGCTTCTCGCATTCCCATAGGCATTAATAGAGGAGCCACCCAGCTCCAGTAGGCAATGGGTTAATTCTGCCATTGCTATAGGCACATGCATCATGTATGTACTGTGATTTTGGTTTATGGTGAACGGAGGGTTGATTGGTGGATTCTTTCTTTTTCTTTCCAGGATTGATGAGGACTACAACTTGAAGATCACAGACAACGCTTTGTCAAGAGATCTTTTCCCTAGTGACTACCATTGTCTGGGAGATAATGAGAACAGACCTGTTAAATGGATGGCTGTGGAATCGCTGGTTCATAAGAAATTCTCACATGCTAGTGATGTGGTGAGTAAGAAACCTTGATAGTATAAACAGACCTATACGTAATCTAAAAGCCGCTAAAGTTGAGTGACAAAACAAATTTTCATCAGTCTATATTGCATTTTATAAATTGAATACAAGGTGTAATTTCCAATTTAATTATTAATTTTGTTTCCTTCTCTCTGTTTAATTCTGCATCCTGCTATACCCCCAATCTTTCTTTGCATCTCTCTCTCTCTCTCTCTCTCTCCCTCCCTCTCTCTCTCTCTCTTTTGCCATCTTTCATTCTTTCTGTCTTCTCTTACTTTTCGTAAATCTGTTTGTATCTTGTTCATTCCAATTCCCTCTCCTCTGACTATCTTACTTTCTCTCCATCCCTCTCCCATCACCCCTTTCTCTTCATCTTTCTCTTGATCTCACAACAGTGGTCATTTGGAGTGACCCTGTGGGAGCTTGTCACCTTAGGTCAGACACCATACATGGACCTGGACCCGTTTGAGATGGCTACCTTCCTTAAGAGTGGTTATCGTATGCCTCAGCCACCAAGCTGTCCAGATGAACTGTGAGTAGGATCAGCAATTCAATTATTCAACACACTTGTGTTTGAGAAAATTAAATGAAATTGTTCTAAATATTCATATTATACATGTATCGACTGGCAGGAGGTTTGATATGCGTGTATTACACTTAACAAATTGTCTTTAAAGGCATTGTTTAGCAATGCCAAATCTGAGATGCATGGCCCTACGTGTTATCAGCGTCTGTGATATGGTGTAATATTGAAGCCCTAAAACAATTGCGCTTCAAAATGATCATGAAGTGCCTCAAAAAAGTAAAAATCATTGAGTAACCGGTTTTACCATACTCATTTTCCCCAATAGACTGTAGTGTTATAAAAACTGTTGGGGAAAACGCATACAGAGACTTGAGTCGATTATATGCTATATAGATTAATATTATTATTATTATTAGTAGTAGTATTTTTATTATTTTTGTCATTGTCATTGTCATTGTCACTGTCATTGTCATTGTCATTATTATTATTATTTTTATTATTATTATTATTATTATTATTATTATTATTCACATCTGATGGCCTGCTAACCCCTTTGAGATAATATTTTGACAATGCGTGCAGCGATGCTGAAAAGGGATCATCAAATATTTAAGCCAGTCAGTCAGTCTCTTGTATATTATACAGTTTCTATAAATACACATCTTCCATCCTTTTTGAGCAACTGTGCCATAATGTACCCTTTTATGCATGCATGCCAATGACAAATTGTCAATCATGATTGTCTTATCAAAGGTTTTTAGAGCTGTGTCTTAGATTGGAACCCTGAAATCTTTAATCCTTGGTCTAGTGACCTATTGCTTTTCCATGACATTAGATATAGGAAAACCTTAAAGCAAAGAACTGTAGGAATCACTTTGGATTATTCATTATACAAGTACCATCTCGTAAATCTCAAAGAGTTTGCGGGAGACTGATGAAGAAGATGTAACACATTTTTTCCTCTATGAAAATGAACTAATGAATGCCATCATTTTGGATGTCCAAAGGGTAAATATATTAAATGAGTTTTCTCCTTTCTTTCTCGTTCCTATGCAGGTTCAACCTGATGGCTTGTTGCTGGGCTCTCTTGCCACAGGATAGACCAAAGTTTAGTCAGCTGTGTGCTGCCCTCACAGACTTTCACCGTACACTCGGCATTTACATCTAAGCTTGCTGAAGCTTCTCCAAGCCTCTCAAAGCTCTCATCTTACTCAAACAGAAAGTGGAGACCATGACGGACGCCCTTCCTTCTGTTTATGCAGAGCTTTATGTGATGCAAAAAGAAGAAAAAATAAGGTTGCAAAATGTCTGTTGTTCGGTGTGCAGTAGACTAGGTATGGAGCTGTTTTGAGTGTTTCTCTGCTGATATCAATGTATTTTACAAATATGTAAGAAAAATAGTCATCCATGTATAGCTATATGTAGACCAAATTGTGATGGTTGTCCTTTTATTCCGCATTTTATTACAACTCTTGTTTTTCATTTTCTAACTACAACAATAATGCAAATGATGTAGAGTTATACAGTAGAGAATGTATTGAAAATGTATCAAATTGCTGACTGCAACATAGTAGCTTTTAATCATTTTGTGTGGATAGTATAGAAAAGGCATTTGTTTATATTACTTTGCTGATAATGAATTTGTTAATGTTCGTATTTTATGTCGGCCTTCATTTACCCAACATTCTTAATGTGCTTCAGAATGCATTCAAAATATTGAAGATGAAATTGAAAAGTCTCTATAACCTAATCTTATCCAATATTGAAGTACATTTTGTGTGAGAGAAGAATTTATCTCTTACTTTTCCCCTCCGAGGAAATTATGACATGAAATTGAATTTGAATTTGAATAAATTGGGTAACGAATGAAAGAATTCTGTCATTGAAAAGTACTTTTATTAGTTTTTCAAATAATAAGATATTTGATATGTGAAAAGCCAAATAGAATCAACTAGAATATACTCTCATGTCTACTTGTGAATTCTCAGTACTGTTTTATCAAACAATTACTTGCCCTACAGAATCCTATGTTTTCAAAGTCTTTTTTTAACCTCAGGATTATGTCTTTTTACATGTAAAATTGTAAGGATAAACCTACTTAAAATCATGTCCAGGTGATATATTTTTCTGTATTAATGCTTGTGCTTTTAACCTAAATTCTCCCTCTATGCATTTTATTTTTATAATCTAAATGGTCCACAACCTTTGTTTTGAAAACAACCATGCTAGGACTTTGTTTTGATACGAAGGGAATGTTTTGTCTTTCCATCCTTTGTGCAGTTAATCTGTTTGTAAATATTTTTATATTTCTTTTGGTGCTTTAAGTTACTTGTGTTTTTATTGTTTGCTCTTAATTAAGATAAAAATGTTTTGTTTATACCTGCTTATATGTACCCTAGCATAGAAAGCATAATGTATGCTGTTGAAAGCAATTACTTTCTTGTACAATAGTACATGATAGGTCAACTACATGTTACTATAAATTTTTGAGAAATCAATGAATTTTTACAATTTAATAATTCATTTGATATTGCTATCTGGAAAGAACCAACATCATTTGGAATTTCTGATAAACACACCATGCGAGAGGGGAATAGAAGATGTATTTGTCGAGACATACTGAGGACATGGACGCTTTGTTTTATTATCAACGATATGTGAAAACTTTTTTTTTTCTTCACAAGGCTCACTAATAACTTATGCCCATATGTCCTACGCAACTAAAATTACCAAATGAGTACAATTTGTATCAATAATTAGCAAACAGGGTAGAAAATAATTTCTTACATGTGATAGAACAGCTTTATTTGATAGTCTTAAAGCATGTAAATAATGCTGATTCGTCATATCAAAGAGATAACACAACTTGTGATATCTCTTTGGTCATATTAAAGTGTTTATTATATGCTTGCAGGATTGCCAGCAAGTTTGGATAATATATTTGTTGTAGAGAAGTTTATGCAAGTACCTGAACATTTGTAAATCTTCATTGTAACAATGCACAAAGCTTTGGTAGTATACAGACTGGTTTCCAATGAGTGAGAGATTTGATTTGGTAGAGCATTGCCAAATGAATTTAATGTTGTATAAGTACAAGAAACAGAGTGTATCACTGATTTAAAAGTACATACCGGGTATCCTCTTCAAAGATGATTTGATAATGGGGTGTAAGCATAACAGAGGATAAATGATTTGATTATTGAAAGTTATGATAAATGCTTATTATGATAAACGTATATATGTGCATTATTACATTATGAAACATGGACCCTGCTTGAGTATGATTAGCAATAACTATTTACATGTAAGATATGTATAATATATATTCAGTTCTCATACTCAATTCTCACAGGATCTAGTGAAATAGATACTCAAAATTTATGATAAAAAACAAATGATATGTGTCAAACAAATTGAGAGCTGTATAGGAAGCTGAAAAGATTCAGAAATCTTGTCTGTGGAGTGTGTAGACACTTTCTTGTATGTGGTATTGAGCAAGTTTATTTTGCATTTTTCTAGCCGAGTCCAAACAACTCTTATAATGATATGCAAACTCCCTTCTTATATAAGGAGAATGAATCTGATTGTTGTATTCATTTACTTTATCAGAACTCAAGATTACCTCTGTTATTGATCCAAATAATATAAAAGATTAATCTGCATTCTCAGTATAAAAATACAATTCACTTTTTATCCGTCTACAGGGTAGGTGTATTTAATTTGACTGCTACAATGGTACAGCAGTAAACTGCTTGATTCTATTCTCATGAATTCAGCTGTAGACAAATAAATTATCTCTGAGGCTAAGCTGAAAAGATGCTTTATAAGTGTATTCATTGTTGAAAATATAAATCAAGTATTAAACAAATTACAAGGTCATGGTGGAGGGTATATATACTTGTAGTGAATATGAATAGAGTTTTATCAATCATAGACTTCTTTGAATTGAACAATGTTGTGTACAAGATGTTATACTTTTTAGTAATACAATTATGCTACTAGCACAATATGTACAAAGATGCCCTACATGCATTGGTAGTATGAAGTACTAAGTGTAATATATTTTTGCTTTGTATAATGCATTTATTTATTTATGTACAGGCTTTGTGTGTGTGTGTGTGTATGATATAATTCAGTGTAGGAAAATTACTAGTATGTCATGATCAGTATTTAGATTTGTTATACATTAGAAGATATTTATTTGTATTGTAAGAATGAACAATTTCAAGATGATTGATGTATACAATGTCTTAATTAGAAGCACCTGCAAAATGTTGTATTGGTTTAGCCCCAATACGTATCATATGATCTCTGTGCTTTAATGTACAGATTTTTATATAAGGTCTAACCCAAGCATCACACAATGACATTTCCAGAGAAATTTAGATTTTCAATAAAGAATATCATAGAAATTTTAATAAATTAAGTCTGCAAATTATTGATAAGATGTATTAACTAATATGATGTTGTTTTACAACATAAAGGTCTCTTATCAACCATTCATCAAATTTATGAAATATTGAAACTTATATTCATTGTTACAGAATGACATAGAAGGTCAAGTTGCGGTCATTCTGTTTCAAAGCTATTTAACATACAATATTTGATGAATTTGATGATTGGTTGATAGGAAACTTAACTCTCTTCTTTAAATGTAGCTCATATTAGTTATATATTATATCATTAATATATGGTTTGTGTGAACGGACGGTTGATGTTTTTTTAATTGAATCACTAATTACAGTGATTTCAATTGGTTAATTTGTAATGTCGCTGTGATATTTTTTTCAGAAAACTCTCTGATTCGTTCCCACACACAAAATTACTAAATAGCATTTTCAACAGCATAGGATCTTTATTTATCGGAGGGCCTAGATATGAAGATGGTCGTCAAGATGTTCGAGACACTTGTGATGTATAGCCCCGGCCAAGGAAGAAGGTACTCCATATTAGAGAAAAGAATATCCATTCCGCAATCATGCCACAGTCAAATGACCCCTTTCACCATTTTTAAAATTAAGTGTACGTACACAGAGTGATCTATTTAAAGATGTGTAAATCGATCTCTTGTTATTTATCCTTACTTGCTTAAATTTAACCAGTTTTACTCTGAATTTTCAGCTATCTTTCAAAGCAACTTGCTATCGGGATTGAGATACTCTTTATATCCCATGGTCACTCTCCAGTGTGTATAGTATTCAATTTACCCCCAAAGATGTACAAAATGATTGCTATTATAGTACTACTATAATTATTTATACACTTGTAATGTGTAGATTTATGCATCTGTACATATATTACACTGTTCTTCAGTTTCATGTTTAAAAAATGAATTTCAATCTGGATGTTCTTCAGATGAATACCTATATAGAGATTTGATTAATCGTATAAAATAATGCTTGAGATTATTCAGTACATTATACAGCTCAAGTTGCTCTGATTTAATACAAATTATGCCATCCATTGCAAATGTATTCAATTCAAATAGTATAGAAAAGCTTTAAAATGAGTCAGTATTCAGATCTTATAGCTCCTGGTGGAGTCTTTAGTTGTATATTCGTTGTTTTATACCCTGGTCAAACTGACCGATTCTTGGCCATTGGAAGTAATATGAGTCTTTGTTCGGTCTGGTGTCGGCCTGTTATCAGTCTGGTGTCGGCCCGTTATCAGTCTGGTGTCGGTCTGGTGTCGGCCCGTTATCAGTCTGGTGTCGGTCTGGTGTCGGCCCGTTATCAGTCTGGTGTCGGTCTCATTGGTTGACTGGGGTATTAATATATTGAGAACCAGAGATATGTTCTTGTCTAAATTATTTGACTTGTATCCTTTTTGCTACTTACAATGTATTCAATGAAATGCATGCCACATAAAACTTCCTATCTTATCATTAATTCATAAATTGGCTGAAAAATGGGTAATTTTTGTATGCTGCATAAATCTTGTTTTGAAGGATATAACGGAGCATGTAGCCATTTACATACATGTCACGTTAACACATTTGTACTGTAGTTATGCATTGAGTAAAGCAAGTATGAAAGCAATCCCTTCAATGTAGAACTGTAATATTTCAGTGTGCAGTCTGTATCTGAAGCAGATTGCCTGTGTGAATATGAATGGAGCTTTCATGAAATCCTGTTTGTAATGATAGTATATTGAGAGATAGAGAAATGTCACAATTCTGCACCTTGCACACAAATTTGATACAACGAAAACAACCTTGAAACAACGAATATAATCTGACTTGAGCCATAACTTGGTTGCCAAATGACAAAGAACTTGTTCTTCCATTTTTTTTCTTCTCCAATCTGAAATTCACTCCACTGTCAGTAAAAGAAAATTTTTTCTTGAAATTCAACTGTAATATGTTTATTGTACCCTTAATGTTAGGTTTAGGGTTGTTTAATGTAGTTAATTTAAGAACATGCAAGAACAGTGTTTTAGTTTGTTCTTGCTCTAAAGTGTTTTTGTACTTACTCTGAATTACAAGAATGTGCTATATATAAAGATCTTTTCAGTATTGTAATATGAATATCATTATACTGCTTGTTAAATCCCTATAAGGACTCCTATCTTCAAATACAGGGCAGTATATGACATAAGATGATCTTTAAAAAAAATAATACTTTCCAACATTGCCTGTTGTGAAGTGTTCATTCTTTATGTGTTTTCCCACACAATATTATATTGTGTTTACAAGTGTAATGTTATTGAATATCTGAATGAATTGAAGGCAGACTTGGATCTGGCCATATTGAATTAGCTGAGTGCTTTTTTGTGGCACATAATCTCACTGTCAAATAAGAGATCCTTATTACCGGTACTCCTCAACTCATCTTCCCTTTGTTTCCCTCATTCTTATGTCTTCTTCTACTGGTACTACTTTTTGTTTTTTCTTTTTACTTCAGCTCCTTCTTTTTCCCTTTCCCTCATCCTCATTCTCTTTTCTCTTTTTAATTCCCTGCACAGACAGAATTCTCTTGTATTTTATTCACGAATATGATAGAATTCTAATAAACTCCATATCAAGACCAAAATACCTTCCCGAGTCATTTGACAGTGATACATATGGTACAATACATCTTGCTTTATACTTAATACTTGCTTTATATATCTGTATATTACCGAGATATTATTATTATTATTGTGTTAACACTCTCTTATTCTCCAATTCACTAATGTACTATGTATACTGTATGTACATGTAATAATGTGTACAGTTTTTATCATGATCCTTTTTATTCAATTTAAGTACTCTCTGTTCTCTTAATAATGTTCTAAATCTTGAAATAACCATATTGACAATAACCATATTGACCATTAAATATATGCATGTTAGATAAAGTGTTTATAAGTGTATGTATGTGTATTCTATAACATAAGAGACTGATTTTGTGTACCAGTACATGTACTGTCGTTTAAGAGCAAGAAGGGCATATAAATTAATAGCCTTCTGTCTGTCAGTAAGTGATATCAAGTAATGATGCGTTTGATCCTTCTTCATTGCTAATGACATTCAAAGAGTGATATTGTGCATTTCACACATTGACAAATGGATTTTGACAAAGCAGCATGTAGATTCACATAAATGTGAAACAAAAATACATGTATTATGATTTTAAGAGAGAGAGAGAAAAAAAGCATGGACCTACGGAGAGAGAGAGAAAGAAGCGGTCAGAGGAGGATAGCAAGAGAGAGAGAAAAAAGAAATAGAGAGAGGAAGAGAGCGAGAGAGAGAGACAGAGGTGGAGAGTATGAGAATGCAAAATAGGAGTTATACATATGTATATAGAGTATATTAAAAACGGATTAAAGATACTGGTACATTCTTTCAAAATAACTGGTAATACAATTCTATTTATATAGTACTTCCAGTCTATTCTAAGAAAAGCTATTCTGAAGTAATTTCCAAACAGTTAATCAATCAGTAAAAATGAAAATCATTCATGCATCCTGCATGTACTTTTTATATTCCCAGTAAGGTCATTGAAACCTTTATACCAATAAAATAGAGAATAGACTACAATAGGAAATGAAGCACAAAAATCTAACCTTTCATTTTTAATATGATTTGCTAATGTAGCAATAGAGAATAGACTACAATAGGAAATGAAGCACAACAATCTAACCTTTCATTTCTAATATGATTTGCTAGTAGCAATAGAGCATAGACTACAATAGGAAATGAAGCACAACAATCTAACCTTTCATTTCTAATATGATTTGCTAATGTACCAATAGAGAATAGACTACAATAGGAAATGAAGCACAACAATCTAACCTTCATTTCTAATATAATTTGCTAATGTACCAATAGAGAATAGACTACAATAGGAAATGAAGCACAACAATCTAACCTTTCATTTCTAATATGATTTGCTAATGTAGCAAGCTTTATTTATACATGCAAATACAAAATAGACCTTTAGCATATACAAAATACATGAATACATGAACACTAATGTTGTATATAAAAACAAAATTAGCAGTAAAAAAAAAAGTTTAAAAGAAATGAAGAGTTTCATCACAAAACGAGTCAAGCGCCATTTTTTGAAAATTTTAAAGTAACACCACTATCGTAAAATACACAAAATGCCTTTCACTTGATAACCCGCTCATTACATACATGTATAATGGAAATATTTTGAAATTATTATAAAAATTGTCCAAATAAATTCTCGTTATTTTCTTTATATAGCAGTAACTTCAATCGCAAATATACCTCAACTTGAATAAAATGGAGATAGTATTACCAGGAAGATGACTTCCTGGTACTACAATGTATTGCGTTTTGCGACGAAACTTTTCAGATGTTTCTCGTCTATGGCATACACTTACCAATGTATACATAAAAAATCATCAACATAAATCCATCTAAATATCATCAGAAAGAATTCTTTAAAACGCATCCGTTTAAAAACATAATTTATACGACCATTATGAAGGGGTAATGAAGTGAATGGAATGGTTGATCGTAGTTGATAAACAAGTGAATCCACATGAGTGCGACTGAAAGGGAGACAGAAAGGAATTGTTTAAGGATGTTCAGTCAACAGAACGAAACCTTGCAGGAGATCACTTTCGAAAGACAGAGAAAGAGAGAGAGAGAGAGAGAGAGAGAAAAAGTGAATAAGGTACAATGAGGGCGCATGGGGTGGGGAAAATTCATCCACCGTGCCACATAAAAATAAAGAAGAATAAGGAAACTAAATTCATCAGCATTTTTAAAATATATAATCATAGCCGGAAAATATGTTGTTAGGCTTATAGCATGTTAGATTAAATAAAACAAAAACAGACCCAGTTATTGATAGACTAAAAGGGAATTCGATACATTAAGGATATCAGTATTTCTTATTCAAAGAATTTCAAGTCCATTCCCCGATGGTACCTGTTTATTGACTGTTGTTATTAAATGTTATACATTAGATTTTCGACTTTCTCGCTCCCTCACGAGTATTTTGTGTTTGTCCACATCCGTCTTTCAGAGTTAAGCGCATGAATTATGATGTTAATTTATCCATGTTTCCATTATAAACTTATTGGTAAGAATAACTGCTACTATCAGGGATTATATCCCGCATACTAAGAATCTTGCAATCTGATTGGTCTAAACGAGGTCACATGATCAATGATAGATTTACCATCACTTCATGGCCGTGAGCTAGGGGTGTGATAGTACTTTTGTACAGTACTTTTGTCACGATTGATAGTATTTTTTTAACACACTTGATTCCGACCTCGAGATCCCTGGTTCGAGTCCGGGCGTCTCCAAAAAAAAAATTCTTCCCTTTTTTTTCTTTTTGACCTTTCACTGATGAGAATTGAAGACAGACCACCTAATTCGTCCCCATGACGAATTAAATGTCTAGTTTTTTATTATTATTATTATTATTATTATTATTATTATTCACATCTGATGGCCTGCTAACCCCTTTGAGATAATATTTTGACAATGCGTGCAGCGATGCTGGAAAGGGATCATCAAATATTTAAGCCAGTCAGTCAGTCTCTTGTATATACAGTTTCTATAAATACACATCTTCCATCCTTTTTGAGCAACTGTGCCATAATGTACCCTTTTATGCATGCATGCCAATGACAAATTGTCAATCATGATTGTCTTATCAAAGGTTTTTAGAGCTGTGTCTTAGATTGGAACCCCGAAATCTTTAATCCTTGGTCTAGTGACCTATTGCTTTTCCATGACATTAGATATAGGAAAACCTTAAAGCAAAGAACTGTAGGAATCACTTTGGATTATTCATTATACAAGTACCATCTCGTAAATCTCAAAGAGTTTGCGGGAGACTGATGAAGAAGATGTAACACATTTTTTCCTCTATGAAAATGAACTAATGAATGCCATCATTTTGGATGTCCAAAGGGTAAATATATTAAATGAGTTTTCTCCTTTCTTTCTCGTTCCTATGCAGGTTCAACCTGATGGCTTGTTGCTGGGCTCTCTTGCCACAGGATAGACCAAAGTTTAGTCAGCTGTGTGCTGCCCTCACAGACTTTCACCGTACACTCGGCATTTACATCTAAGCTTGCTGAAGCTTCTCCAAGCCTCTCAAAGCTCTCATCTTACTCAAACAGAAAGTGGAGACCATGACGGACGCCCTTCCTTCTGTTTATGCAGAGCTTTATGTGATGCAAAAAGAAGAAAAAATAAGGTTGCAAAATGTCTGTTGTTTGGTGTGCAGTAGACTAGGTATGGAGCTGTTTTGAGTGTTTCTCTGCTGATATCAATGTATTTTACAAATATGTAAGAAAAATAGTCATCCATGTATAGCTATATGTAGACCAAATTGTGATGGTTGTCCTTTTATTCCGCATTTTATTACAACTCTTGCTTTTCATTTTCTAACTACAACAATAATGCAAATGATGTAGAGTTATACAGTAGAGAATGTATTGAAAATGTATCAAATTGCTGACTGCAACATAGTAGCTTTTAATCATTTTGTGTGGATAGTATAGAAAAGGCATTTGTTTATATTACTTTGCTGATAATGAATTTGTTAACGTTCGTATTTTATGTCGGCCTTCATTTACCCAACATTCTTAATGTGCTTCAGAATGCATTCAAAATATTGAAGATGAAATTGAAAAGTCTCTATAACCTAATCTTATCCAATATTGAAGATGAAATTGAAAAGTCTCTATAACCTAATCTTATCCAATATTGAAGTACATTTTGTGTGAGAGAAGAATTTATCTCTTACTTTTCCCCTCCGAGGAAATTATGACATGAAATTGAATTTGAATTTGAATAAATTGTGTAACGAATGAAAGAATTCTGTCATTGAAAAGTACTTTTATTAGTTTTTCAAATAATAAGATATTTGCTAAATATATTACTCATTGCGGATGTAGTATCGAAAATAATATCGCTAGTGATATTCGTTTGTCTCGCAATGTGGTCAATAAGGAATCTAAAAGATCTCGACGTTTCGTGCGCCGCTGCAACGCTTCGTCAGGTGATAAAAACTAATGTAAGCAAGGGTGCTTTTATACTCTACGGGAGGACCGGCGCGACGGTCGATTCCTTTCAGCAGAGGGGCCGAGCCAGCGGCCCGTTGATTAATTGGTTGAGCTCGCTATTGCTTCCGCCCAGCAGGCGAGCCGAACCAGCGGCCTGCTGATTGGTCGAGCACCGTGTGCGTCGACCATTAGGCCATTTGCATAATTAGCCGAACCAGCGGCCTACTGATTAGTCGAGCACCGTGTGCGTCGGCCAATAGGCCTTGTGCATTACTGTTTCCGATTATCGATCGAATTATAGACCGTCGCGCCGGTCCTCCCGTAGAGTATAAAAGCACCCTTGCTTACATTATTTTTTATCACCTGACGAAGTGTTGCAGCGGCGCACGAAACGTCGAGATCTTTTAGATTCCTTATTGACCACATTGCGAGACAAACGAATATCACTAGCGATATTATTTTCGAATAAGATATTTGATATGTGAAAAGCCAAATAGAATCAACTAGAATATACTCTCATGTCTACTTGTGAATTCTCAGTACTGTTTTATCAAACAATTACTTGCCCTACAGAATCCTATGTTTTCAAAGTCTTTTTTTTTAACCTCAGGATTATGTCTTTTACATGTAAAATTGTAAGGATAAACCTACTTAAAATCATGTCCAGGTGATATATTTTTCTGTATTAATGCTTGTGCTTTTAACCTAAATTCTCCCTCTATGCATTTTATTTTTTTATAATCTAAATGGTCCACAACCTTTGTTTTGAAAACAACCATGCTAGGACTTTGTTTTGATACGAAGGGAATGTTTTGTCTTTCCATCCTTTGTGCAGTTAATCTGTTTGTAAATATTTTTATATTTCTTTTGGTGCTTTAAGTTACTTGTGTTTTTATTGTTTGCTCTTAATTAAGATAAAAATGTTTTGTTTATACCTGCTTATATGTACCCTAGCATAGAAAGCATAATGTATGCTGTTGAAAGCAATTACTTTCTTGTACAATAGTACATGATAGGTCAACTACATGTTACTATAAATTTTTGAGAAATCAATGAATTTTTACAATTTAATAATTCATTTGATATTGCTATCTGTACGGAGCCCGGGAAGGGACATGGTAAAAATATTTTTATCTCGTTAAAACGAGATAGTTATCTCGTTTTAATGAGATAGTATCTCGTTAAAACGACATAGTATCTCGTTTTAATGAGATAGTATCTCGTTAAAACGACATAGTATCTCGTTAAAACGAGATAGTTATCTCGTTTTAATGAGATAGTATCTCGTTAAAACGACATAGTATCTCATTAAAACGAGATACTATGTCGTTTTAACGAGATACTATCTCATTAAAACGAGATAACTGTCTCGTTTTAACGAGATACTATGTCGTTTTAACGAGATACTATCTCATTAAAACGAGATACTATGTCGTTTTAACGAGATACTCATTAAAACGAGATAACTATCTCGTTTTAACGAGATAAAAATATTTTTACCATGTCCCTTCCCGGGCTCCGTAATAATTAGCAAACAGGGTAGAAAATAATTTCTTACATGTGATAGAACAGCTTTATTTGATAGTCTTAAAGCATGTAAATAATGCTGATTCGTCATATCAAAGAGATAACACAACATGGAGTTCTAGCTAGCGAGAGCCTTTTGAACGAGCTGTGGAGCCGACTCGTAAACTCAGCGGGTGATCGCGAGATGATTTACGACAGCTGTTTGGGGTTCGCTCTAGATCTTCGCGCAGTGTGAGCATGCGCAGTTGCTACTTTCGTATTTTGGCTTTCTTGGATTAACTATTTTGACAATCGCAAACAATGGCAGATAACACCGATTCCGAATACAACTTTGATTTAGATGACGAGTTATCTTTGTTATCTGAAATCGATGAATTGAAACTCGTTCCTGATGATTCGGAAATCGGAATTCATGATGAGTTTATTGAAGTATTATTACGATTAAGACTAGATCTAATATAAGAGGAAGCACAAACGTGTAAGTAATGACTTCGTCTTCGGTCCCGTACATTGCATTCCGTGTCCGATGTTTTGGGGAAATATAGCCTTGCGCGTTTATGACAGGCTTTTCACATTTCTTTTCAATGGTTATCATATCATTAAATAACATATACATTGCCTGATTAAACAGAAGGAAGTCAGAAGAGGTTAACAAAAATCCAGCCATTATTACCCCCCCATCAAAATCAACTAGGGTCTAGACCTTACTCCTACTATAGTATAGCCTTTTCCTTACAGACCTTAGGTCATAGCCTAGGTTCTATATTTATAGACCCCTCTAGAGTCTATTACTTATTAGAAACGAAATATAATCTACATGAGGAGCAACTCTTTGTTCACAACACAATTAGGGATGAATAGCTGTAAAACTAAAAGATGCAGTGAAAAAAATGACACTGAAAGTCCTGAAAACAAAGTTTTAAAAAATAATGATGCCTTGATGGCTGAAAATGATGTTTGAACCATCATATCACAACATGGAGTTCCAGCCTAGCATTTTTACGACCAGAAGTATTACGCAACGCGCGAGATAACGACAGACATCAGAGTGCCGCTCGCTGGAATTTGCCCGTATGCTTGCAGGATTGCCAGCAAGTTTGGATAATATATTTGTTGTAGAGAAGTTTATGCAAGTACCTGTACATTTGTAAATCTTCATTGTAACAATGCACAAAGCTTTGGTAGTATACAGACTGGTTTCCAATGAGTGAGAGATTTGATTTGGTAGAGCATTGCCAAATGAATTTAATGTTGTATAAGTACAAGAAACAGAGTGTATCACTGATTTAAAAGTACATACCGGGTATCCTGTTCAAAGATGATTTGATAATGGGGTGTAAGCATAACAGAGGATAAATGATTTGATTATTGAAACCCAGGTCGAAAATCCCATAGAGACCAATAGAGACCATTAGAAAAATTCTATTGGTTTCTAATGGTTTCTGTTGGAGTCAATTGGTTTCTGTTGGACCCATAGGATTGAATCCAATAGAGACAATTCAAACCATCAGAAACCAATAGAAACCAATAGGACCAATAGGACCAATATATAGGACCAATAGAAACCAATAGGACCAATATAAACCAATAAGACCAATAGAAACCTATAGAACCGAAAGGACCAATAGGACCAATAGGACCAATAGGACCGATAGGACCAATAGAAAACCAATGAGACCAATAGAACCCAATGGGACCAATAGAAACCAATAGGTCCAATAGAAACCAACAGCTAAATCTATCTCATGCATATTCATGATTACTTTATACGTGTTCGTTCACAGAAAATTACATTTATCATAATTTGTTAAGCAACTTATGACAATGTACATCAATTTTGTGATTTTTATTTTCTTTCGGCAACTAATGACCAATAGATTATTTGTTTAATCATGTTACAATTACATTCACGTTTTAGCAATAGATATATTGATTATAAGCCCTGTTATAATGATTACTAACCAAGAAACAATTCATGTATGTTTATTATATAGAATAGTACAAGCCTTCAATTGAACTAAAGGATAATCTTCAACTCACTTCAAGTGATCTATGTGATGAAGTTAATGCAATAGAGATTAGAATATACTTTTTTTGGTGGACAGTTGCTAAAATCGATTTTGATTTATCATTATTGATTTACCAAAAGAAGCCATTGGACTATTGGTTTCAATAGGGAATTTAGGATATGGGACCATTAGAAACCCATAGAAAGATGTCTAATGGACCAACAGAAACCGAAACCCATAGAAGACATGGGTGGATGCTGGTCCAATAGAAGCTTTCTGTTGGTCCATCAGCATTTCTTTCTATGGGTTTGTGTTGGTCCAATAGATATTTTCTAATGGGTTCTGTGGGTCCATCATTTCACTTTCCCTATTGAAACCATTAGACACCAATAGCTCTAATGGTTTCTGATGGTCCAATAGGATCGGATCTAATGGAATTTCGACCTGGGAAGTTATGATAAATGCTTATTATGATAAACGTATATATGTGCATTATTACATTATGAAACATGGACCCTGCTTGAGTATGATTAGCAATAACTATTTACATGTAAGATATGTATAATATATATTCAGTTCTCATACTCAATTCTCACAGGATCTAGTGAAATAGATACTCAAAACTTATGATAAAAAACAAATGATATGTGTCAAACAAATTGAGAGCTGTATAGGAAGCTGAAAAGATTCAGAAATCTTGTCTGTGGAGTGTGTAGACACTTTCTGGTATGTGGTTTTGAGCAAGTTTATTTTGCATCTTTCTAGCCGAGTCCAAACAACTCTTATAATGATATGCAAACTCCCTTTTTATATATGGAGAATGAATCTGATTTTTGTATTCATTTACTTTATCAGAACTCAAGATTACCTCTGTTATTGATCCAAATAATATAAAAGATTAATCTGCATTCTCAGTATAAAAATACAATTCACTTTTTATCCGTCTACAGGGTAGGTGTATTTAATTTGACTGCTACAATGGTACAGCAGTAAACTGCTTGATTCTATTCTCATGAATTCAGCTGTAGAGAAATAAATTATCTCTGAGGCTAAGCTGAAAAGATGCTTTATAAGTGTATTCATTGTTGAAAATATAAATCAAGTATTAAACAAATTACAAGGTCATGGTGGAGGGTATATATACTTGTAGTGAATATGAATAGAGTTTTATCAATCATAGACTTCTTTGAATTGAACAATGTTGTGTACAAGATGTTATACTTTTTAGTAATACAATTATGCTACTAGCACAATATGTACAAAGGTGCCATACATGCATTGCTAGTATGAAGTACTAAGTGTAATATATTTTTGCTTTGTATAATGCATTTATTTATTTATGTACAGGCTTTGTGTGTGTGTGTGTGTATGATATAATTCAGTGTAGGAAAATTACTAGTATGTCATGATCAGTATTTAGATTTGTTATACATTAGAAGATATTTATTTGTATTGTAAGAATGAACAATTTCAAGATAATTGATGTATACAATGTCTTAACTAGAAGCACCTGTAAAATGTTGTATTGGTTTAGCCCCAATACGTATCATATGATCTCTGTGCTTTAATGTACAGATTTTTATATAAGGTCTAACCCAAGCATCACACAATGACATTTCCAGAGAAATTTAGATTTTCAATAAAGAATATCATAGAAATTTTAATAAATTAAGTCTGCAAATTATTGATAAGATATATTAACTAATATGATGTTGTTTTACAACATAAAGGTCTCTTATCAACCATTCATCAAATTTATGAAATATTGAAACTTATATTCATTGTTACAGAATGACATAGAAGGTCAAGTTGCGGTCATTCTGTTTCAAAGCTATTTAACATACAATATTTGATGAATTTGATGATTGGTTGATAGGAAACTTAACTCTCTTCTTTAAATGTAGCTCATATTAGTTATATATTATATCATTAATATATGGTTTGTGTGAACGGACGGTTGATGTTTTTTTAATTGAATCACTAATTACAGTGATTTCAATTGGTTAATTTGTAATGTCGCTGTGATATTTTTTCAGAAAACTCTCTGATTCGTTCCCACACACAAAATTACTAAATAGCATTTTCAACAGCATAGGATCTTTATTTATCGGAGGGCCTAGATATGAAGATGGTCGTCAAGATGTTCGAGACACTTGTGATGTATAGCCCCGGCCAAGGAAGAAGGTACTCCATATTAGAGAAAAGAATATCCATTCCGCAATCATGCCACAGTCAAATGACCCCTTTCACCATTTTTAAAATTAAGTGTACGTACACAGAGTGATCTATTTAAAGATGTGTAAATCGATCTCTTGTTATTTATCCTTACTTGCTTAAATTTAACCAGTTTTACTCTGAATTTTCAGCTATCTTTCAAAGCAACTTGCTATCGGGATTGAGATACTCTTTATATCCCATGGTCACTCTCCAGTGTGTATAGTATTCAATTTACCCCAAAGATGTACAAAATGATTGCTATTATAGTACTACTATAATTATTTATACACTTGTAATGTGTAGATTTATGCATCTGTACATATATTACACTGTTCTTCAGTTTCGTGTTTAAAAAATGAATTTCAATCTGGATGTTCTTCAGATGAATACCTATATAGAGATTTGATTAATCGTATAAAATAATGCTTGAGATTATTCAGTACATTATACAGCTCAAGTTGCTCTGATTTAATACAAATTATGCCATCCATTGCAAATGTATTCAATTCAAATAGTATAGAAAAGCTTTAAAATGAGTCAGTATTCAGATCTTATAGCTCCTGGTGGAGTCTTTAGTTGTATATTCGTTGTTTTATACCCTGGTCAAACTGACCGATTCTTGGCCATTGGAAGTAATATGAGTCTTTGTTCGGTCTGGTGTCGGCCTGTTATCAGTCTGGTGTCGGTCTGGTGTCGGCCCGTTATCAGTCTGGTGTCGGTCTGGTGTCGGCCCGTTATCAGTCTGGTGTCGGTCTCATTGGTTGACTGGGGTATTAATATATTGAGAACCAGAGATATGTTCTTGTCTAAATTATTTGACTTGTATCCTTTTTGCTACTTACAATGTATTCAATGAAATGCATGCCATATAAAACTTCCTACCTTATCGTTAATTCATAAATTGGCTGAAAAATGGGTAATTTTTGTATGCTGCATAAATCTTGTTTTGAAGGATATAACGGAGCATGTAGCCATTTACATACATGTCACGTTAACACATTTGTACTGTAGTTATGCATTGAGTAAAGCAAGTATGAAAGCAATCCCTTCAATGTAGAACTGTAATATTTTAGTGTGCAGTCTGTATCTGAAGCAGATTGCCTGTGTGAATATGAATGGAGCTTTCATGAAATCCTGTTTGTAATGATAGTATATTGAGAGATAGAGAAATGTCACAATTCTGCACCTTGCACACAAATTTGATACAACGAAAACAACCTTGAAGCAACGAATATAATCTGACTTGAGCCATAACTTGGTTGCCAAATGACAAAGAACTTGTTCTTCCATTTTTTTCTTCTCCAATCTGAAATTCACTCCACTGTCAGTAAAAGAAAATTTTTTTCTTGAAATTCAACTGTAATATGTTTATTGTACCCTTAATGTTAGGTTTAGGGTTGTTTAATGTAGTTAATTTAAGAACATGCAAGAACAGTGTTTTAGTTTGTTCTTGCTCTAAAGTGTTTTTGTACTTACTCTGAATTACAAGAATGTGCTATATATAAAGATCTTTTCAGTATTGTAATATGAATATCATTATACTGCTTGTTAAATCCCTATAAGGACTCCTATCTTCAAATACAGGGCAGTATATGACATAAGATGATCTTTAAAAAAAATAATACTTTCCAACATTGCCTGTTGTGAAGTGTTCATTCTTTATGTGTTTTCCCACACAATATTATATTGTGTTTACAAGTGTAATGTTATTGAATATCTGAATGAATTGAAGGCAGACTTGGATCTGGCCATATTGAATTAGCTGAGTGTTTTTTTGTGGCACATAATCTCACTGTCAAATAAGAGATCCTTATTACCGGTACTCCTCAACTCATCTTCCCTTTGTTTCCCTCATTCTTATGTCTTCTTCTACTGGTACTACTTCTTGTTTTTTCTTTTTACTTCAGCTCCTTCTTTTTCCCTTTCCCTCATCCTCATTCTCTTTTCTCTTTTTAATTCCCTGCACAGACAGAATTCTCTTGTATTTTATTCATGAATATGATAGAATTCTAATAAACTCCATATCAAGACCAAAATACCTTCCCGAGTCATTTGACAGTGATACATATGGTACAATACATCTTGCTTTATACTTAATACTTGCTTTATATATCTGTATATTACCGAGATATTATTATTGTGTTAACACTCTCTTATTCTCCAATTCACTAATGTACTATGTATACTGTATGTACATGTAATAATGTGTACAGTTTTTATCATGATCCTTTTTTATTCAATTTAAGTACTCTCTGTTCTCTTAATAATGTTCTAAATCTTGAAATAACCATATTGACAATAACCATATTGACCATTAAATATATGCATGTTAGATAAAGTGTTTATAAGTGTATGTATGTGTATTCTATAACATAAGAGACTGATTTTGTGTACCAGTACATGTACTGTCGTTTAAGAGCAAGAAGGGCATATAAATTAATAGCCTTCTGTCTGTCAGTAAGTGATATCAAGTAATGATGCGTTTGATCCTTCTTCATTGCTAATGACATTCAAAGAGTGATATTGTGCATTTCACACATTGACAAATGGATTTTGACAAAGCAGCATGTAGATTCACATAAATGTGAAACAAAAATACATGTATTATGATTTTAAGAGAGAGAGAGAGAGAGAGAGCATGGACCTACGGAGAGAGAGAGAAAGAAGCGGTCAGAGGAGGATAGCAAGAGAGAGAGAAAAAAAAGAAATAGAGAGAGGAAGAGAGCGAGAGAGAGAGAGACAGAGGTGGAGAGTATGAGAATGCAAAATAGGAGTTATACATATGTATATAGAGTATATTAAAAACGGATTAAAGATACTGGTACATTCTTTCAAAATAACTGGTAATACAATTCTATTTATATAGTACTTCCAGTCTATTCTAAGAAAAGCTATTCTGAAGTAATTTCCAAACAGTTAATCAATCAGTAAAAATGAAAATCATTCATGCATCCTGCATGTACTTTTTATATTCCCAGTGAGGTCATTGAAACCTTTATACCAATAAAATAGAGAATAGACTACAATAGGAAATGAAGCACAAAGATCTAACCTTTCATTTTTAATATGATTTGCTAATGTAGCAATAGAGAATAGACTACAATAGGAAATGAAGCACAACAATCTAACCTTTCATTTCTAATATGATTTGCTAGTAGCAATAGAGCATAGACTACAATAGGAAATGAAGCACAACAATCTAACCTTTCATTTCTAATATGATTTGCTAATGTACCAATAGAGAATAGACTACAATAGGAAATGAAGCACAAAGATCTAACCTTTCATTTCTAATATAATTTGCTAATGTACCAATAGAGAATAGACTACAATAGGAAATGAAGCACAACAATCTAACCTTTCATTTCTAATATGATTTGCTAATGTAGCAAGCTTTATATATACATGCAAATACAAAATAGACCTTTAGCATATACAAAATACATGAACACTAATGTTGTATATAAAAACAAAATTAGCAGTAAAAAAAAAATGTGATGAAGAAATGAAGAGTTTCATCACAAAACGAGTCAAGCGCCATTTTTTGAAAATTTTAAAGTAACACCACTATCGTAAAATACACAAAATGCCTTTCACTTGATAACCCGCTCATTACATACATGTATAAAGGAAATATTTTGAAATTATTATAAAAATTGTCCAAATAAATTCTCGTTATTTTCTTTATATAGCAGTAACTTCAATCGCAAATATACCTCAACTTGAATAAAATGGAGATAGTATTACCAGGAAGATGACTTCCTGGTATTACAATGTATTGCGTTTTGCGACGAAACTTTTCAGATGTTTCTCGTCTATGGCATACACTTACCAATGTATACATAAAAATATCATCAACATAAATCCATCTAAATATCATCAGAAAGAATTCTTTAAAACGCATCCGTTTAAAAACATAATTTATACGACCATTATGAAGGGGTAATGAAGTGAATGGAATGGTTGATCGTAGTTGATAAACAAGTGAATCCACATGAGTGCGACTGAAAGGGAGACAGAAAGGAATTGTTTAAGGATGTTCAGTCAACAGAACGAAACCTTGCAGGAGATCACTTTCGAAAGACAGAGAAAGAGAGAGAGAGAGAGAGAAAAAAAAAAGTGAATAAGGTACAATGAGGGCGCATGGGGTGGGGAAAATTCATCCACCGTGCCACATAAAAATAAAGAAGAATAAGGAAACTAAATTCATCTGCATTTTTAAAATATATAATCATAGCCGGAAAATATGTTGTTATAGGCTTATAGCATGTTAGATTAAATAAAACAAAAACAGACCCAGTTATTGATAGACTAAAAGGGAATTCGATACATTAAGGATATCAGTATTTCTTATTCAAAGAATTTCAAGTCCATTCCCCGATGGTACCTGTTTATTGACTGTTGTTATTAAATGTTATAAATTAGATTTTCGACTTTCTCGCTCCCTCACGAGTATTTTGTGTTTGTCCACATCGATCCGTCTTTCAGAGTTAAGCGCATGAATTATGATGTTAATTTATCCATGTTTCCATTATAAACTTATTGGTAAGAATAACTGCTACTATCAGGGATTATATCCCGCATACTAAGAATCTTGCAATCTGATTGGTCTAAACGAGGTCACATGATCAATGATAGATTTACCATCACTTCATGGCCGTGAGCTAGGGGTGTGATAGTACTTTTGTACAGTACTTTTGTCACGATTGATAGTATTTTTTTAACACACTTGATTCCGACCTCGAGATCCCTGGTTCGAGTCCGGGCGTCTCCAAAAAAAAATTTCTTCACTTTTTTTTCTTTTTGACCTTTCACTGATGAGAATTGAAGACAGACCACCTAATTCGTCCCCATGACGAATTAAATGTCTAGTTTTTTTGTATTATTATTATTATTATTATTATTATTATTATTATTATTCACATCTGATGGCCTGCTAACCCTTTTGAGATAATATTTTGACAATGCGTGCAGCGATGCTGGAAAGGGATCATCAAATATTTAAGCCAGTCAGTCAGTCTCTTGTATATTATACAGTTTCTATAAATACACATCTTCCATCCTTTTTGAGCAACTGTGCCATAATGTACCCTTTTATGCATGCATGCCAATGACAAATTGTCAATCATGATTGTCTTATCAAAGGTTTTTAGAGCTGTGTCTTAGATTGGAACCCCGAAATCTTTAATCCTTGGTCTAGTGACCTATTGCTTTTCCATGACATTAGATATAGGAAAACCTTAAAGCAAAGAACTGTAGGAATCACTTTGGATTAATTATTCATTATACAAGTACCATATCTCGTAAATCTCAAAGAGTTTGCGGGAGACTGATGAAGAAGATGTAACACATTTTTTCCTCTATGAAAATGAACTAATGAATGCCATCATTTTGGATGTCCAAAGGGTAAATATATTAAATGAGTTTTCTCCTTTCTTTCTCGTTCCTATGCAGGTTCAACCTGATGGCTTGTTGCTGGGCTCTCTTGCCACAGGATAGACCAAAGTTTAGTCAGCTGTGTGCTGCCCTCACAGACTTTCACCGTACACTCGGCATTTACATCTAAGCTTGCTGAAGCTTCTCCAAGCCTCTCAAAGCTCTCATCTTACTCAAACAGAAAGTGGAGACCATGACGTACGCCCTTCCTTCTGTTTATGCAGAGCTTTATGTGATGCAAAAAGAAGAAAAAATAAGGTTGCAAAATGTCTGTTGTTTGGTGTGCAGTAGACTAGGTATGGAGCTGTTTTGAGTGTTTCTCTGCTGATATCAATGTATTTTACAAATATGTAAGAAAAATAGTCATCCATGTATAGCTATATGTAGACCAATGTCAGGGGGTGGGGAGGGGTGAGCTCCACCGGGATGAGTAGGATTAGTAACTCGGGTTACTCAAATGAAGAAGTCGTGACAGATATCTGAAGTTCAATTACTTTTATTGCGAAGCAATAAAGCAAAGAAATAAGAAACCCTGCAAAGAACAAACAGAAACAAAATGATCATATCATTGCAAATGATATGATATATACATCATCATCAGACACTAGATAAACATGTATAACATTGTTTCAGCAAAACATTGTCCCTTGCAACTAATGCAAATTTAATCCACAGAAATCAGAAGTATTAAAGAGCTCAATACTTTCACTATCAAATGCATCCAAGCTTCAATAATTACCAGTATCCTAATTGTATCAGTCTTCAATCTTAACAAAGGATGCCTAGTAATATGACCTACCTAGATCATTATAATAACCATTAAACATATTTCCAATATCCATAGAACTCCTTTTGTGTTTATAGAACTTTCCATTAAAAGCCACATTACAGATGATGCCATCATCAAATCAATACTATCAAACCATTGCTATCAAATATTAATAACACATAGCAACTGCTAACTACTAGGAAAAACACTCATCCCAGAAATGTATCTTGAATAATAACCTCCCTAAACAGTAACAGATTCTCAAGGCATAAGGAGAATATTTACATTACCAATAGATTCACTATCATTCATCACCCGATCAGTATCATATCAGCAATATCAGTATTAAACCGAACCACGTTAACTTTGTCGGTATTCAAATACAAACCATACAATCATTCCTAAGTGTTTTCATTTACCCTTAATTAAATATCATATTACATAATAAATTGAATCGTACCCAAGGTCACTTGAAGAACTAGCAAAAACCAGTCGGCTTTCAGCTACAGATACTCGTTCAATGTAGACTCACTGAGGATAAAACAACAATTACATTTTGTAAGTAAATCACTCCAAAAGCTCCACTATGCCTGCATTTACAAGACCATCAACTAAATAATCATCTCACTTAATATATCATTTAAGCTTACAATCAATTTATATTATTATACTAACTTCAATCAGTGTTAAAGCTTCCTTTTTAACAACCCTTGATTACACCTAACAAAGTACGACTAGTACGTGGGCGCCGCCATCTTTTATGCTTACATTCAGAGAGCCCTCTACGATACTAAATAAACATGGTCGCACTGAAAACATGTTCAATGAACCAAAATTATCTTGTCACTAAAATATATATCAAACTGTGCATATAAATCTTCTCAAAACTTCACCCACATGCAACATGATGTATAATTCATATTACCAATGTAATTTCAACCTATGATACAAAGTAATGCAACTTACAATTAAACTTTCCCAGCCGACTGGTGACTGCACACCGTTCCCTCAGCATAGCTTTAGATGGCAATGAGCACATATTAGAAAATTGTTGTTGTTGTTGTTGCTTTGGTTTATAGGCGTTTATCATTCAGGAGTGAATATTTACGCCTCTTCTGTTAGGGTTTTTTTTTCCCCCTTTCAAATTAGATATACTTTTTTTTTTTTTAGTATATAAATGTAGATTTGGATAAATTGGATTCTTAAAAGTTTATTTTTTATTTATTGTTGAAGCGGTCAGTGGCTGGCGAGCAAAAGGCTTATCGGCTATATAGGACGTACAAGGACCAACCCGGACACGGTACGTTGTGACAAGTTTCTCAACTCAGCCTAGTGCTGAGCCTAGGCCCTCCGACGTCCACCAATAGGTCTAGTCGTCTCCACCGCATTTCTTCAAAATTTTATCCGAAAACCAGTAAATAACGGAACATAATTATACATGAAGATTCTATTCATTAATATAGTCTATACTTTTCTCTTCTTGAGTACTTTTCTCTTTTTTTCTTTTTCCTTTTTTTTTTTTTTTCCTTTTTTTTCTTCTTTCTTTCCTCTTCTTCTTCTTCATGCATCACTCACTATAAAAAAGCGAACATCTTGGGCTCAAATAATTATGTGCGGTGCAAGGTGGTTAGTATGGGTACAAGTGTACCCTTTTAGTTCTAAATACGAAGTTAACCAGAGCCTGTTGATGAGAGTAGCTTACACCCACGCTCGAGAGTAGCTTACACTCAAGGCGTAACATAAAATCCTTTCGCTAAGATATTTTGAAGCGTTAATTCCACATGTATCTCCGTTCATATCAATTAACTAATTTAACATCGAGTAAGGACATTACTACTAAAGACTCCTTCAGTGATACGGTCCTAACAGGTGATTAACCACTCCCCATACGTTAGCATTCCTTCAGTACCTCGCATTCCTAACTTTAGTCTCTCTTTAAAGACCTTGATCTAAAACTTTCACATCCCGACATGATGGTTGTCCTTTTATTCCGCATTTTATTACAACTCTTGCTTTTCATTTTCTAACTACAACAATAATGCAAATGATGTAGAGTTATACAGTAGAGAATGTATTGAAAATGTATCAAATTGCTGACTGCAACATAGTAGCTTTTAATCATTTTGTGTGGATAGTATAGAAAAGGCATTTGTTTATATTACTTTGCTGATAATGAATTTGTTAATGTTCGTATTTTATGTCGGCCTTCATTTACCCAACATTCTTAATGTGCTTCAGAATGCATTCAAAATATTGAAGATGAAATTGAAAAGTCTCTATAACCTAATCTTATCCAATATTGAAGTACATTTTGTGTGAGAGAAGAATTTATCTCTTACTTTTCCCCTCCGAGGAAATTATGACATGAAATTGAATTTGAATTTGAATAAATTGTGTAACGAATGAAAGAATTCTGTCATTGAAAAGTACTTTTATTAGTTTTTCAAATAATAAGATATTTGATATGTGAAAAGCCAAATAGAATCAACTAGAATATACTCTCATGTCTACTAGCTTGTGAATTCTCAGTACTGTTTTATCAAACAATTACTTGCCCTACAGAATCCTATGTTTTCAAAGTCTTTTTTTTTTACCTCAGGATTATGTCTTTTTACATGTAAAATTGTAAGGATAAACCTACTTAAAATCATGTCCAGGTGATATATTTTTCTGTATTAATGCTTGTGCTTTTAACCTAAATTCTCCCTCTATGCATTTTATTTTTTTATAATCTAAATGGTCCACAACCTTTGTTTTGAAAACAACCATGCTAGGACTTTGTTTTGATACGAAGGGAATGTTTTGTCTTTCCATCCTTTGTGCAGTTAATCTGTTTGTAAATATTTTTATATTTCTTTTGGTGCTTTTTAATTAAGTTACTTGTGTTTTTATTGTTTGCTCTTAATTAAGATAAAAATGTTTTGTTTATACCTGCTTATATGTACCCTAGCATAGAAAGCATAATGTATGCTGTTGAAAGCAATTACTTTCTTGTACAATAGTACATGATAGGTCAACTACATGTTACTATAAATTTTTGAGAAATCAATGAATTTTTACAATTTAATAATTCATTTGATATTGCTATCTGGGAAGAACCAACATCATTTGGAATTTCTGATAAACACACCATGTGAGAGGGGAATAGAAAGATGTATTTGTCGAGACATACTGAGGACATGGACGCTTTGTTTTATTATCAACGATATGTGAAAACTTTTTTTCTTCTTCACAAGGCTCACTAATAACTTATGCCCATATGTCCTACGCAACTAAAATTACCAAATGAGTACAATTTGTATCAATAATTAGCAAACAGGGTAGAAAATAATTTCTTACATGTGATAGAACAGCTTTATTTGATAGTCTTAAAGCATGTAAATAATGCTGATTCGTCATATCAAAGAGATAACACAACATGGAGTTCTAGCTAGCGAGAGCCTTTTGAACGAGCTGTGGAGCCGACTCGTAAACTCAGCGGGTGATCGCGAGATGATTTACGACAGCTGTTTGGGGTTCGATCGCTCTAGATCTTCGCGCAGTGTGAGCATGCGCAGTTGCTACTTTCGTATTTGGCTTTCTTGGATTAACTATTTTGACAATCGCAAACAATGGCAGATAACACCGATTCCGAATACAACTTTGATTTAGATGACGAGTTATCTTTGTTATCTGAAATCGATGAATTGAAACTCGTTCCTGATGATTCGGAAATCGGAATTCATGATGAGTTTATTGAAGTATTATTACGATTAAGACTAGATCTAATACAAAAGGAAGCACAAACGTGTAAGTAATGACTTCGTCTTCGGTCCCGTACATTGCATTCCGTGTCGGTTTTGCAATGTTTTGGGGAAATATAGCCTTGCGCGTTTATGACAGGCTTTTCACATTTCTTTTCAATGGTTATCATATCATTAAATAACATATACATTGCCTGATTAAACAGAAGGAAGTCAGAAGAGGTTAACAAAAATCCAGCCATTATTCCCCCCTCCATCAAAATCAACGAGGGTCTAGACCTTACTCCTACTATAGTATAGCCTTTTCCTTACAGACCTTAGGTCATAGCTAGCCTAGGTTCTATATTTATAGACCCCTCTAGAGTCTATTACTTATTAGAAACGAAATATAATCTACATGAGGAGCAACTCTTTGTTCACAACACAATTAGGGATGAATAGCTGTAAAACTAAAAGATGCAGTGAAAAAAATGACACTGAAAGTCCTGAAAACAAAGTTTTAAAAATAATGATGCCTTGATGGCTGAAAATGATGTTTGAACCATCATATCACAACATGGAGTTCCAGCCTAGCATTTTACGACCAGAAGTATTACGCAACGCGCGAGATAACGACAGACATCAGAGTGCCGCTCGCTGGAATTTGCCCGTATGCTTGCAGGATTGCCAGCAAGTTTGGATAATATATTTGTTGTAGAGAAGTTTATGCAAGTACCTGTACATTTGTAAATCTTCATTGTAACAATGCACAAAGCTTTGGTAGTATACAGACTGGTTTCCAATGAGTGAGAGATTTGATTTGGTAGAGCATTGCCAAATGAATTTAATGTTGTATAAGTACAAGAAACAGAGTGTATCACTGATTTAAAAGTACATACCGGGTATCCTCTTCAAAGATGATTTGATAATGGGGTGTAAGCATAACAGAGGATAAATGATTTGATTATTGAAACCCAGGTCGAAAATCCCATAGAGACCAATAGAGACCATTAGAAAAATTCTATTGGTCTCTAATGGTTTCTGTTGGAGTCAATTGGTTTCTGTTGGACCCATAGGATTGAATCCAATAGAGACAATTCAAACCATCAGAAACCAATAGAAACCAATAGGACCAATAGAAACCAATAGGACCAATATATAGGACCAATAGAAACCAATAGGACCAATATAAACCAATAAGACCAATAGAAACCTATAGAACCGAAAGGACCAATAGGACCAATAGGACCAATAGGACCGATAGGACCAATAGAAAACCAATGAGACCAATAGAACCCAATGGGACCAATAGAAACCAATAGGTCCAATAGAAACCAACAGCTAAATCTATCTCATGCATATTCATGATTACTTTATACGACCGTGTTCGTTCACAGAAAATTACATTTATCATAATTTGTTAAGCAACTTATGACAATGTACATCAATTTTGTGATTTTATTTTCTTTCGGCAACTAATGACCAATAGATTATTTGTTTAATCATGTTACAATTACATTCACGTTTTAGCAATAGATATATTGATTATAAGCCCTGTTATAATGATTACTAACCAAGAAACAATTCATGTATGTTTATTATATAGAATAGTACAAGCCTTCAATTGAACTAAAGGATAATCTTAAACTCACTTCAAGTGATCTATGTGATGAAGTTAATGCAATAGAGATTAGAATATACTTTTTTTGGTGGACAGTTGTTAAAATCGATTTTGATTTATCATTATTGATTTACCAATAGAAGCCATTGGACTATTGGTTTCAATAGGGAATTTAGGATATGGGACCATTAGAAACCCATAGAAAGATGTCTAATGGACCAACAGAAACCGAAACCCATAGAAGACATGGGTGGATGCTGGTCCAATAGAAGCTTTCTGTTGGTCCATCAGCATTTCTTTCTATGGGTTTGTGTTGGTCCAATAGATATTTTCTAATGGGTTCTGTGGGTCCATCATTTCACTTTCCCTATTGAAACCATTAGACACCAATAGCTCTAATGGTTTCTGATGGTCCAATAGGATCGGATTCTAATGGAATTTCGACCTGGGAAGTTATGATAAATGCTTATTATGATAAACGTATATATGTGCATTATTACATTATGAAACATGGACCCTGCTTGAGTATGATTAGCAATAACTATTTACATGTAAGATATGTATAATATATATTCAGTTCTCATACTCAATTCTCACAGGATCTAGTGAAATAGATACTCAAAACTTATGATAAAAAACAAATGATATGTGTCAAACAAATTGAGAGCTGTATAGCTGAAAAGATTCAGAAATCTTGTCTGTGGAGTGTGTAGACACTTTCTGGTATGTGGTTTTGAGCAAGTTTATTTTGCATCTTTCTAGCCGAGTCCAAACAACTCTTATAATGATATGCAAACTCCCTTTTTATATATGGAGAATGAATCTGATTTTTTTATTCATTTACTTTATCAGAACTCAAGATTACCTCTGTTATTGATCCAAATAATATAAAAGATTAATCTGCATTCTCAGTATAAAAATACAATTCACTTTTTATCCGTCTACAGGGTAGGTGTATTTAATTTGACTGCTACAATATGGTACAGCAGTAAACTGCTTGATTCTATTCTCATGAATTCAGCTGTAGAGAAATAAATTATCTCTGAGGCTAAGCTGAAAAGATGCTTTATAAGTGTATTCATTGTTGAAAATATAAATCAAGTATTAAACAAATTACAAGGTCATGGTGGAGGGTATATATACTTGTAGTGAATATGAATAGAGTTTTATCAATCATAGACTTCTTTGAATTGAACAATGTTGTGTACAAGATGTTATACTTTTTAGTAATACAATTATGCTACTAGCACAATATGTACAAAGATGCCCTACATGCATTGGTAGTATGAAGTACTAAGTGTAATATATTTTTGCTTTGTATAATGCATTTATTTATTTATGTACAGGCTTTGTGTGTGTGTGTGTGTATGATATAATTCAGTATAGGAAAATTACTAGTATGTCATGATCAGTATTTAGATTTGTTATACATTAGAAGATATTTATTTGTATTGTAAGAATGAACAATTTCAAGATGATTGATGTATACAATGTCTTAATTAGAAGCACCTGCAAAATGTTGTATTGGTTTAGCCCCAATACGTATCATATGATCTCTGTGCTTTAATGTACAGATTTTTATATAAGGTCTAACCCAAGCATCACACAATGACATTTCCAGAGAAATTTAGATTTTCAATAAAGAATATCATAGAAATTTTAATAAATTAAGTCTGCAAATTATTGATAAGATGTATTAACTAATATGATGTTGTTTTACAACATAAAGGTCTCTTATCAACCATTCATCAAATTTATGAAATATTGAAACTTATATTCATTGTTACAGAATGACATAGAAGGTCAAGTTGCGGTCATTCTGTTTCAAAGCTATTTAACATACAATATTTGATGAATTTGATGATTGGTTGATAGGAAACTTAACTCTCTTCTTTAAATGTAGCTCATATTAGTTATATATTATATCATTAATATATGGTTTGTGTGAACGGACGGTTGATGTTTTTTTAATTGAATCACTAATTACAGTGATTTCAATTGGTTAATTTGTAATGTCGCTGTGATATTTTTTTCAGAAAACTCTCTGATTCGTTCCCACACACAAAATTACTAAATAGCATTTTCAACAGCATAGGATCTTTATTTATCGGAGGGCCTAGATATGAAGATGGTCGTCAAGATGTTCGAGACACTTGTGATGTATAGCCCCGGCCAAGGAAGAAGGTACTCCATATTAGAGAAAAGAATATCCATTCCGCAATCATGCCACAGTCAAATGACCCCTTTCACCATTTTTAAAATTAAGTGTACGTACACAGAGTGATCTATTTAAAGATGTGTAAATCGATCTCTTGTTATTTATCCTTACTTGCTTGAATTTAACCAGTTTTACTCTGAATTTTCAGCTATCTTTCAAAGCAACTTGCTATCGGGATTGAGATACTCTTTATATCCCATGGTCACTCTCCAGTGTGTATAGTATTCAATTTACCCCAAAGATGTACAAAATGATTGCTATTATAGTACTACTATAATTATTTATACACTTGTAATGTGTAGATTTATGCATCTGTACATATATTACACTGTTCTTCAGTTTCATGTTTAAAAAATGAATTTCAATCTGGATGTTCTTCAGATGAATACCTATATAGAGATTTGATTAATCGTATAAAATAATGCTTGAGATTATTCAGTACATTATACAGCTCAAGTTGCTCTGATTTAATACAAATTATGCCATCCATTGCAAATGTATTCAATTCAAATAGTATAGAAAAGCTTTAAAATGAGTCAGTATTCAGATCTTATAGCTCCTGGTGGAGTCTTTAGTTGTATATTCGTTGTTTTATACCCTGGTCAAACTGACCGATTCTTGGCCATTGGAAGTAATATGAGTCTTTGTTCGGTCTGGTGTCGGCCTGTTATCAGTCTGGTGTCGGTCTGGTGTCGGTCTGGTGTCGGCCCGTTATCAGTCTGGTGTCGGTCTCATTGGTTGACTGGGGTATTAATATATTGAGAACCAGAGATATGTTCTTGTCTAAATTATTTGACTTGTATCCTTTTTGCTACTTACAATGTATTCAATGAAATGCATGCCACATAAAATTTCCTACCTTATCGTTAATTCATAAATTGGCTGAAAAATGGGTAATTTTTGTATGCTGCATAAATCTTGTTTTGAAGGATATAACGGAGCATGTAGCCATTTACATACATGTCACGTTAACACATTTGTACTGTAGTTATGCATTGAGTAAAGCAAGTATGAAAGCAATCCCTTCAATGTAGAACTGTAATATTTCAGTGTGCAGTCTGTATCTGAAGCAGATTGCCTGTGTGAATATGAATGGAGCTTTCATGAAATCCTGTTTGTAATGATAGTATATTGAGAGATAGAGAAATGTCACAATTCTGCACCTTGCACACAAATTTGATACAACGAAAACAACCTTGAAACAACGAATATAATCTGACTTGAGCCATAACTTGGTTGCCAAATGACAAAGAACTTGTTCTTCCATTTTTTTTCTTCTCCAATCTGAAATTCACTCCACTGTCAGTAAAAGAAAAGTTTTTTCTTGAAATTCAACTGTAATATGTTTATTGTACCCTTAATGTTAGGTTTAGGGTTGTTTAATGTAGTTAATTTAAGAACATGCAAGAACAGTGTTTTAGTTTGTTCTTGCTCTAAAGTGTTTTTGTACTTACTCTGAATTACAAGAATGTGCTATATATAAAGATCTTTTCAGTATTGTAATATGAATATCATTATACTGCTTGTTAAATCCCTATAAGGACTCCTATCTTCAAATACAGGGCAGTATATGACATAAGATGATCTTTAAAAAAAATAATACTTTCCAACATTGCCTGTTGTGAAGTGTTCATTCTTTATGTGTTTTCCCACACAATATTATATTGTGTTTACAAGTGTAATGTTATTGAATATCTGAATGAATTGAAGGCAGACTTGGATCTGGCCATATTGAATTAGCTGAGTGCTTTTTTGTGGCACATAATCTCACTGTCAAATAAGAGATCCTTATTACCGGTACTCCTCAACTCATCTTCCCTTTGTTTCCCTCATTCTTATGTCTTCTTCTACTGGTACTACTTCTTGTTTTTTCTTTTTACTTCAGCTCCTTCTTTTTCCCTTTCCCTCATCCTCATTCTCTTTTCTCCTTTTAATTCCCTGCACAGACAGAATTCTCTTGTATTTTATTCACGAATATGATAGAATTCTAATAAACTCCATATCAAGACCAAAATACCTTCCCGAGTCATTTGACAGTGATACATATGGTACAATACATCTTGCTTTATACTTAATACTTGCTTTATATATCTGTATATTACCGAGATATTATTATTATTATTGTGTTAACACTCTCTTATTCTCCAATTCACTAATGTACTATGTATACTGTATGTACATGTAATAATGTGTACAGTTTTTATCATGATCCTTTTTTATTCAATTTAAGTACTCTCTGTTCTCTTAATAATGTTCTAAATCTTGAAATAACCATATTGACAATAACCATATTGACCATTAAATATATGCATGTTAGATAAAGTGTTTATAAGTGTATGTATGTGTATTCTATAACATAAGAGACTGATTTTGTGCACCAGTACATGTACTGTCGTTTTAGAGCAAGAAGGGCATACAAATTAATAGCCTTCTGTCTGTCAGTAAGTGATATCAAGTAATGATGCGTTTGATCCTTCTTCATTGCTAATGACATTCAAAGAGTGATATTGTGCATTTCACACATTGACAAATGGATTTTGACAAAGCAGCATGTAGATTCACATAAATGTGAAACAAAAATACATGTATTATGATTTTAAGAGATAGAGAGAGAGAGCATGGACCTACGGAGAGAGAAAGAAAGAAGCGGTCAGAGGAGGATAGCAAGAGAGAGAGAGAAAAAAGAAATAGAGAGAGGAAGAGAGCGAGAGAGAGAGAGAGAGAGACAGAGGTGGAGAGTATGAGAATGCAAAATAGGAGTTATACATATGTATATAGAGTATATTAAAAACGGATTAAAGATACTGGTAGGTTCTTTCAAAATAACTGGTAATACAATTCTATTTATATAGTACTAATGAAGCACAACAATCTAACCTTTCATTTCTAATATGATTTGCTAGTAGCAATAGAGCATAGACTACAATAGGAAATGAAGCACAACAATCTAACCTTTCATTTCTAATATGATTTGCTAATGTACCAATAGAGAATAGACTACAATAGGAAATGAAGCACAACAATCTAACCTTTCATTTCTAATATGATTTGCTAATGTACCAATAGAGAATAGACTACAATAGGAAATGAAGCACAACAATCTAACCTTTCATTTCTAATATAATTTGCTAATGTACCAATAGAGAATAGACTACAATAGGAAATGAAGCACAACAATCTAACCTTTCATTTCTAATATGATTTGCTAATGTATAGCAAGCTTTATTTATACATGCAAATACAAAATAGACCTTTAGCATATACAAAATACATGAATACATGAACACTAATGTTGTATATAAAAACAAAATTAGCAGTAAAAAAAAAATGTGATGAAGAAATGAAGAGTTTCATCACAAAACGAGTCAAGCGCCATTTTTTGAAAATTTTAAAGTAACACCACCATCGTAAAATACACAAAATGCCTTTCACTTAATAACCCGCTCATTACATACATGTATAAAGGAAATATTTTGAAATTATTATAAAAATTGTCCAAAAAAATATTCTCGTTATTTTCTTTATATAGCAGTAACTTCAATCGCAAATATACCTCAACTTGAATAAAATGGAGATAGTATTACCAGGAAGATGACTTCCTGGTATTACAATGTATTGCGTTTTGCGACGAAACTTTTCAGATGTTTCTCGTCTATGGCATACACTTACCAATGTATACATAAAAAAATCATCAACATAAATCCATCTAAATATCATCAGAAAGAATTCTTTAAAACGCATCCGTTTAAAAACATAATTTATACGACCATTATGAAGGGGTAATGAAGTGAATGGAATGGTTGATCGTAGTTGATAAACAAGTGAATCCACATGAGTGCGACTGAAAGGGAGACAGAAAGGAATTGTTTAAGGATGTTCAGTCAACAGAACGAAACCTTGCAGGAGATCACTTTCGAAAGACAGAGAAAGAGAGAGAGAGAGAGAAAAGTGAATAAGGTACAATGAGGGCGCATGGGGTGGGGAAAATTCATCCACCGTGCCACATAAAAATAAAGAAGAATAAGGAAACTAAATTCATCTGCATTTTTAAAATATATAATCATAGCCGGAAAATATGTTGTTAGGCTTATAGCATGTTAGATTAAATAAAACAAAAACAGACCCAGTTATTGATAGACTAAAAGGGAATTCGATACATTAAGGATATCAGTATTTCTTATTCAAAGAATTTCAAGTCCATTCCCCGATGGTACCTGTTTATTGACTGTTGTTATTAAATGTTATAAATTAGATTTTCGACTTTCTCGCTCCCTCACGAGTATTTTGTGTTTGTCCACATCCGTCTTTCAGAGTTAAGCGCATGAATTATGATGTTAATTTATCCATGTTTCCATTATAAACTTATTGGTAAGAATAACTGCTACTATCAGGGATTATATCCCGCATACTAAGAATCTTGCAATCTGATTGGTCTAAACGAGGTCACATGATCAACGATAGATTTACCATCACTTCATGACCGTGAGCTAGGGGTGTGATTGTACTTTTGTACAGTACTTTTGTCACGATTGATAGTATTTTTTTTGCTGCTGTCCCACTTGCCCATTGAATAAGCATAGCAAAGTAGGTTACGCGAAATGTCAGAATCTGCAGAATCAGAACGCCGCGAGCGAAAACCTAGTTCTTTTAATTATGTAAAATTCACTTTAAATAGACCTTATTGCCGATGTTGGTGTGGGTGTGTCCTCTCTGCGACCCTATTTACCCTGTACACCAATGACTGTATGTCAAATACCCCATCTGTTCACATACTTAAATATGCAGATGATACAGTAATAGTAGGATTGATTGAAAATGAAAATGAACTTGATTATAGAGCTACCATTTTTATGTTCGAAAATTGGTGTAGGGAAAACCATTTACTGCTGAACTCAAGGAAAACAAAAGAAATCGTTTTTGACTTTAGGCAAAAGAAATGTCTTGGGAAGACAAGTCAAAGTGCACCCTAACAAAATGCAACCAGCGTATGTATTTTCTTAGAAAGTTAAAGTGCTTTCATGTGAACAATAGAATTCTGTTTCTCTTTTACCAGTCGATCATTCAGAGTACTATCACATTTGATTCCATTATCTGGTTTAATAATGCAAAGCAAAGAGACAAACAAAAGCTGAGAAGGGTTGTAAAACAAGCCAGCAAAATAATGAACCATGCCGTTGATCTAGATGAAGTTTGTACGGAAAGAGTAGTTTCTAAGGCCCTATCCATTATGTCTGATCCAACCCACCCCCTTAATGACCAGTACTTACACCTGAGAAGCGGACGAAGATTGAGATCTGTAAAAGCAAGAACTAGTCGCCGCATTAATTCATTCATTCCACTTTCCATAAGAGTTGTTAATGAAATCCAGTAGGGAGAAGAGTTCTAAACGAAGACAAGAACGGTAGTGAATGTGAAAACCAGGCAAATACCTTATAGACATGTTACACGAAAAAATGATTTGTTAGTATACTCACTTAAACTGTTGTGCCCCCCTACTGTTATACCATATCAAGGAATAATTAGAAAAAGTAAAAATACCTACTTCAGATTAGAGAGTATAAGAAGAAAAGAAAAGGAAGGGTATATAAGAAGAGAGACAAAAGGAAAAGAAGAAGAAGAAGAAGAAGAAGAAGAAGAGGAAGAAGGAGAAAGAAAGTAAAAAGTATATTCATCATGATCATGTATATTGAGTGTATACTAATAACAGGGCCTTAAAAATAAATTAGAAACGAGGTTGAACAAAATTCAGACAAACATGAAGTATGTGTTTATTGTGAAAAAAAATATATACGATTCACATGTATTTAATTAAGTAATTATGATTGTCAATTATATGTTGTACTTGTGTAATTACTGTGAAGCAAGACTGTTAATGTAAATATGAACAATTATCCTTTCATGGACATAATAAATGAAATGAAATGAAATGAAATGAAAACAAATATTAACCTCCTTTACTCGGGCAATGGATACAAACTATCATCGCCCTCGTAGTCGGTTAATATTTGCTTACAATTGATTTTTTTCTTTTCTTTTCAGTATTGTAGTCTTCGCCGAGGAGGTAGGCACAAGTACGTCTTACAAACACAATTTACAATCAAACAAATCATTTTTTATATAACCTTTCGAAGAATTGCAAAAAGCATACTATTGCTGAATTGACGTTCCCGCTGTATCCCCTCCCCACGACCCACCAGTGATTAAAGTAGCGAGCTTTCGATTTAGGCACCCGACGTGGGCTACGACGCGTGACGTCATATTTATCAACTGCGCATGTGCGAGCTTCTGGGCACACGTTCCCTTCCAAATCACACGACGGGAGTCGGGGGCAATTTCCGTGAATCCCCGTCGTCGTGAAAACGGCAACGTGGGTGCAGTTTCCTCGGTATCCCTGTTGTATCATTCTATCATTTTTTCTTTCTGTCTTAATTTCCTTATGTTTTTCTTTGTTTCTTCCTTCTATCACTTTCTCTTATGTTAGTCTTTGTTTTTATCATTCTATCACATTCTCTTTCCTTATGTTATTCTTTGTTTCTTCCTTCTATCACCTTCTCTAATGTTATTCTATGTTTTTAACATTCTATCACTTTCTCTTTCTGTCTTTCCTTATGTTTTTCTTTGTTTCTTCCTTCTATCACTTTCTCTTATGTTATTCTTTATTTTTATCATTCTATCACTTTCTCTTTCTGTCTTTCCTTATGCTATTCTTTGTTTCTTCCTTCTATCACCTTCTCTTATGTTATTCTTTATTTTTTTCATTCTATCACTTTCTCTTTCTGTCTTTCCTTATGTTATTCTTTGTTTCTTCCTTCTATCACCTTATCTTATGTTATTCTTTTTTTTATCATTCTATCACTTTATCCTTCTGTCTTTCCTTATGTTATTCTTTGTTTCTTCCTTCTATCACCTTCTCTAATGTTATTCTATGTTTTTATCATTCTATCACTTTCTCTTTCTGTCTTTCCTTATATTTTTCTTTGTTTCTTCCTTCTATCACTTTCTCTTATGTTATTCTTTATTTTTATCATTCTATCACTTTCTCTTTCTGTCTTTCCTTATGTTATTCTTTGTTTCTTCCTTCTATCACCTTCTCTTATGTTATTCTTTATTTTTATCATTCTATCACTTTCTCTTTCCTTATGTTATTCTTTGTTTCTTCCTTCTATCACCTTCTCTTATGTTAGTCTCTTTCCTTATGTTTTTCTTTGTTTCTTCCTTCTATCACCTTCTCTTATGTTATTCTTTATTTTTATCATTCTATCACTTTCTCTTTCTGTCTTTCCTTATGTTATTCTTTGTTTCTTCCTTCTATCACCTTCTCTTATGTTATTCTTTATTTTTATCATTCTATCACTTTCTCTTTCTGTCTTTCCTTATGTTATTCTTTGTTTCTTCCTTCTATTACCTTCTCTTATGTTATTCTTTATTTTTAATCATTCTATCACATTCTCTCATCCTTATGTTATTCTTCGTATCAGATTTTCGCGCACTGTGAATTTAGTACCTGACTTAGTCACCTGATCTCAAAAATTGGTCACGTGACCGACGAAAGCCCCGTCGTGAAAAATCGAAAGCACTTCCGCGAAGGGAACGGACGTGAGCTGCGCAACGTCTCCACGCTCCAGTAACTCGTAGTAGCCCACGTCGGGTGCCTAAATCGAAAGCTCGCTAGTAATCGATGAAGACGCCCTCCTACAGGAAGTTATGATTTCACTGGTACATGCGCAGTCTGTCATCTGCGCAATATTGTGATATAGCAAACATTAATGAACTATATAAGGATCTCCTACCAGTCACGGCTAGCCAGACGACATTCATCAAGTCTTCATCTTCTATTTGGCCTTGTCCCAATTTACATAGACTTTATACGTATTACCACTGTGGTGGTGGTAAGTAAACGGTTCAAGTTTTCATATTTTATTAGCACATCGCCATCATTAAGTTTATCAGTTTTTCATTACTTTCCTAGCATGCTTTCCGCTTAGACAAATTTCCAATTTTCCAATGAAAATGGTTGTATTCAGCTTTTTGTGGGAGTTCAAAAATTCTACTCATTCACAACTTTTGTACATTGAATGTCTTTATGTTGTAACACAATTATGGGGAAACGACATCCTAATATGTTTTCAGTATCGTGTGTATTCATAATTCAGACTAAAGAGTTGTTTAACTAAACAATTAACATGTTAAATCACCTTGTATCAGGAGTTTTCAACTCGTTTATATAAACTAATATAATTATTAGTATCATCATTATGTATTGACTCGTGATGGATATGACATCTCAAGTAACAGCGTATAATTGAAAAGGCAACGCTTGTCCCCCCCCCCCTCCTCCTCCGACAAATTTCCAGCCAAGAAGAAAAATTAATACCTGACTGTTCATCAATGTGAGGAGTTCATCAAATTGATGTTAAACGTCGTTAATTATAGACATTTCCTTAAATATGTCGGAACACAAAGGTGTCAAAATATCAGTGAGTCGGGATAATTTTTAGGGCCCACTTATTTTGTTAGTTTGCATTGCTATTCGTTTATATTGGCTCGACTGGTGTTTCGAAGTGTTTTTATCATTGTTTTAATTAAGTGATCCTTACATTAAGTTGTGGAGCAAATTGCGAGGCGCTTTATAACCGCGAAAGGCGCTGTACCAAATAATCTGTGTATTGGAACGTAATATAGTATGAAACTGTTTTCAACAGCTCACCTATTTTTTTAAACCCCTCTAGCAACTTGGCTTGGTAACACGATGGCTAATCGCACAATGAGAGCTGTAGTGATCGAAAAATTTGGAGATGCGGATTCACTGCGAGTAAATCCCAATACCCCTGTACCTCAAGTCGGTGAAAACGAGGTAAGCTCCTTCCCCGTGCATGTGAAATATTGTTTTGAAATCAAGTTTATGCACCAAGAAAATTGATGAAATTTTCGTCTAAAGAGGTCTGCCCACAGACTTCAAACACTGTGAGGAAATCGATGAGATTTAATTCTGATTTCCTCATCGTATATAGGTGCGGATGAAAGCTGCAGGAATCAATGAGTTGGATCTTCGAATTCGTGCTACTGGATGGCGTACTTATAAGCCACCATTCATACTTGGTTTAGACGGCTCAGGAATCATTCACTCTGTCGGGCAGGGAGTCACTTCTCTACAGGTAGGTTACATTAGAAGACATCCGCTGTCCAATACTGTCTAATTTTTATGATTTTATCCATATGTTTCATGTATATGTATTAATACCAATTGGTCAATAGCTGCTCTTAAACATCATAAGTTTCCTTTATGTTAGTATTACAAAACATTTATTTTCTTTCACACAAAATTATGTATCTTGGAATAATTAATTTAAAACAATTTGTCTTTTAAAATGCATTATGATGATAAATCAACTAATTTTCAGCCAAATATTCGACTAATCTTTTACTTCTATTTTGTATAATGAATAAAGTTTTGTTTCCAAAGCCCTCTACCTGTATGAAAGCGTGATTTTGACTTGTATAGATTATGTACTTCTTATTAATGTTCTTGTCTGTTTTAGTTGATGATTCTATTTTATGACCATTTTTTAAATTGAAAACACTGAGCAATTAGTCCCTGGACTACTACTTTATATTGTAAATAAAGGCAATTTAATTGGCATTGTGCGTCACCTGTTAATATCTGCGATCCTGACAATGACTTGTTACGCAATTCTCTCAGCAATACAAGAATTGCCCTTGAGTTTATTTCTCGAAAGTTTTGCGATCGTGTTCAGTATAATTAAGGTGTGTTCGGTCGTAGTCAGTGAATTTGTAGCATAATACATCGCCAGAAGAAAAACAATAGAGGTAATTAAGCTAAAATACAATTACAGAGGAAGTAGATACAGTACACTATGACAAGTAAACAAAAGTATTAGGAAGAAAACGGGTATCATTTATAGATATTTTGTGCCTCAGCAAATTGTGATTTTACTGTACAAAGTATGGGGTATCACTTATGAAACAAATCTAAAATGTTTACTTTTGTCTGTTATTTCAAATAATGGCTCTTTGCGCTATCACATTTCGTTCAATAATGGCACATTCAATACCATTATTTTAAAGGTTACTGTAATTGTAGTTGTGGTCGGACGTAATGATTTAGTCAAGACAAGGTTTTTACGGGAATGTCGCACTTTATTTAGGAATCTCACAGCTTCACATTTGTTCCTTCTTTCTTATCCATTCCATATCTTTCCGTATTCTTCATTCCGTGAAAACTGTAAACAAACAAGAACGCAATAAATGCAATTACTATATTGTCAACGGTAATTCATACATCAATTAAGAGCTATTTTAAGAAATGCATTATGTAAACAGGCTATGAGATAAATGCCTGACTAATTGTTACTTAAAACAATACTGAAAAAGGCAACGTATATTTAATGTTCATTGATAGTAGACTAATCAGCCTCTGCAAGGTGTCAATATTATGGTATCATCAATAATGAGCAACTTCTTAGACTTAACCAACAGTAAAATCTGCATTATCCGACAAAGGAGTTCATATATGTTTCTGTTAGGCACACTGGTGACCTACATATCAATACAATGTCAACACACTTTCTCTTAGTAAGTATTTTAACTATTCAACATAAAACAGATCACCAAAGTAAACATTATCACATTATTTCACTTCCATTTGCAGCATTGTAAATAAACCTGACTGCACTCTGAAGTACTTTCTAACTATGTACTGTATGTTAGCAATTGTACACAAATTAATGTACTGAAATGTGTGGCACACACACAATCTTAAAGACACATAGAAGTCAGCTCTCATGGGGAATTCGACACCGTTCGGGTGTTTACCCAGTAACAGGTGTTGTCAATCACCAGGGTTAGCCTTCAGTTTTATGACCATTCGGCGTTATGTAATGCTTTGCTTTTCCTCACCCGATCCGAAGCGGGATCCGAAGCTAGACTCTCCGAGAGATTAGGGGGAAATTCTTGACTGGCCTACGGATTTGCTGTGTGCAGATTTGTACTCCCATTAATGTTATTTCCACCAAGTCTGGTGTCAGCGAATTATGGCCTTCTACACATGGAAACTGACGATCCACTCATCACTACCTACAAAGGGTCTTATTAAACATATCAAATAAACAATGTTTCTTATCTTAATATCACAAACTAATAAATTCAAAGGAATAACTAACCTCTTTGCCTCCTTAAACTGATTCTCCGACACTAAAACAGGCCGAGGATGCAATAAATGAGGGAAGATTTTCTCCCCAAACAACTAGTTTCTATATACAGCAACCACCATCTATAGCCCCGCCCCCCCCCCCAACACACACACAGACACACACACATCACCGATCTGCAACACTGTGTCCAAGTGTACTTGAAGCCAAGGACACTCGACACTCACAATGTCATGCCTAGTCTTGTTTCAAGGCACAAGTTGCAAATTGTGAATCTGTTCATTCATTACAGTTACAGTTCTTGAATGTGTACCAACTGCACAAACTTAGTATTTGTAGTTTCATGTATGAATTATTAATAAATGAAATTTTGCCTCATTCAATCATTCAATATTGCTATTTCATTCAGCTAAAGTATCGAACAAGGCAAAAGGAGAAAAATAACTTGAATATACCCAAGGTCTGAACAACTAAAGGGAAGTTTTACGATTCAGATGTAGGCAGTTCTTTATGTAATGATCTCCCACTTACAGTGCGGACAAAGTCATCCATATATTGCTTCAAGAAAGCACTTACAGAGTACCTTTTAAATGAGTAAAATGTTAATAAACCTCTATAATCTAGGTATTTGATATTTGACTTTTTTTTATACAATATATTTATTGTATTATAGTTTTGTTTGTAATTATCTTTACTACATGTACGTTTATTCTATGTACCCAAACAGTGTTTTTCATACGTTCGAAGGTACCAGGCTCGATTAGCATTCATGCTATTTTCTGGTTCATTTTATCCTTCTATGTTCTTGTTATGTGTTTATTATTGGACAATAAATTTCAAGTTTAATAAGGGAGCTTTTGACCTGCATATTGCATGTTGCATATCTGAATAACTGAAAGTCAATAAGATAAAATACGATTGTTGAATAAACGAATTAAGTCTGTTGTTATGTTAAAATATACATGTATAATTAATGCAGTCTCACATATCCGTTCCAAAATTCTTTTCAAGTTGTGATTTTTTTTCTAAATCATTACCACAGTGTGGGGATCGAGTCTATGTCTTCCAGCCTATTACAGGAACCTACGCAGAATTTTGTTTAGCGGCTGAGGATAGAGTCTACAAACTTCCAAACAACTTGTCCTATGAGGAGGGCGCTGTATTACCCAACCCATATTTTTGTGCAATCAGATGTTTGACCAGGTACCTTTTTTCTTTGTATTCTCGATGATTAGTGAGTGAAACCCTTTGAAGAGTTATGATAATTATGCTGAGGATAAATGTTCATAGGTACGTGGTATCAATGTATACAATAGTTACAACAAGGAAGTACAAAATATGTTAGTATCTAAATATCTGAAATGCATCAAACTAAAATCAAATGTTGCAAAATGCGAGTTTCTTGTTGTATGTTCTAAAACTGGTTAAACGGGATCAACCCCATGATACACTAAAGTAGAAAAAGAAATTACACTTATAATCTCAATTTTGCTATAGTCAATTTTGTTGAGAATAGTGATCGATTATTTTGTTGTTTGTTAAACAGGGCAGGTTTTAAGAAAGGTGAAACAGTTCTTGTCAATGGTGCAAGCGGAGGGGTAAGTTTTCTCAAACTTAAAATGTTGCATTAAAAAAAAATCAAAAGTTATTTAACATAACTTGTATAAAATATACATCTATCCAATCTTAAGGAGATTATTGGCACTACAAGGAATACAGACACACTGAAGCTTTACTTCTTTATGCTAGGTTTACATTATGTTCCCGGCGGCCACGGCAATCACGTTTCAGGCCACCGTGGACAAAACAGGATGAACGTGAGACAACGCGGGGGGACGGAATGGCAGGCGCGGATCCAGGGGGCGAGCGGGCCTTGCCCCAGCAATAAAAGAGAGAGAGAAAGAGAAGAAAAAGAAGGGAAAGGGAAAGAGGAGAGAAAGGGAAAGAAAAAAGAGGAAGAAGAAAAGAAAAGGAGGGAAAAGAAGGAGATCAGGGAGCCAAAAGGCCCTTGCCTCTTCCGCCCCCCCCCCCCTCTCGCCCCAAATAAGAGAAAAGGAAGGGAAAGGGAAAGAGGAGAGCTAAAAGGAAACAAAAAAGACGAAGAAGAAAAGAAAAGGGTGAAAAGAAGGGAGATCAGTTGCGATTAATCCCTTCAACAACTTGTGGATCTGGGGGGGGGCCGAAAGGCCCTTGCCTTCCCTCCCCACCCCAGCAAACCTAAAAGAAAGAGAAGGAAGGGAAGGGATAGGGAAAGAGGAGAGAAAGGGAAAGGGAAAGAGGAGAGAAAGGGAAAGAAAAAAAAGAGAAAGAAGAAAGGTAGGGGAGATCAGTTGCGATTTTTCCTGCCAACAAGGTGTGAATCGGGGGGCACTGGCGTACCGATGGGGGGGGCTAGGGGTGGGGGGCAGTTGCCCCCAAATACAATTCAAACGCGGTTTATTTCTAATTCGATACGGTCATTTACAAAATGTTACTGAAATGGCATAATTTGTCCTCACTTTTTAGTAAATTATACTTTTTTATGCGTTTGTTGGAAAAATGACAAATTCCTAAATTTGCATCTGACGGTAATTTGATGCCTAAAACCCCTCAGCTTCTGGGGGCTCCGCCCCCTGTAACAAACACCAATTAGTGTCATGCCAGTGTCATAAATAAGGTATCAAAAAAATGCTCATCTGACCGTAATTAAACGCTTAAAACCCCTGAGCTTCCGGGGGCTCTGCCCCCTGGACCCAACCAAGGGCCCAAAGGCGGGCCCCTTGATACTCATCTGACCGTAATTTAATGCCTAAATTCTTTGAGTTTCCGGGGGCTGCGCCCCCTGGACCCCACGCCAATTAGTGACCTGCCAGTGTCACAAATAAGGTATCAAAATATGCTCATCTGACCGCCATTAAATGCCTAAAATCCCTAAGCTTCCGGGGGCTCCGCCCCCTGGACCCCACGCCAATTAGTGACCTGCCAGTGTCACAAATAAGGTATCAAAATATGCTCATCTAACCGTAATTGAATGCCTAAAACCCCTGAACTTCCTGTGGCTCTGCCCCCTGGACCCCACGCCAATTAGTGACCTGCCAGTGTCACGATTAAGGTATCAAAATATGCTCATCTGACCGTGATTGAATGCCTAAAACCCCTGAACTCCTGCCTAGGGCCCTAAGGCGGACCCCTGGATGCTAATCTGACGGCAATTTAATGCCTAAAACCCCTGAGCTTCTGGGGGCTCCGCCCCCTGGACCTCACGCCAATTAGTGTCCTGCCAGTGTCACAAATAAGGTATCGAAATATGTTCATCTGACCGTAATTAAATGCCTAAAAGCAGGCGCGGATCCAGGATTTCTTAGGGGGGCCCAAATTTGAAATTGTGCTAGCCAAATATTGGTACGTAATGGTGACCACTAAAGCAGTGGCGAAATGAGCAAAATCATTGGGGGGGGGCAGAAAAAAAAATCCGCATCACCACCACTCTTACATGCAGGCCCTGCTGAACGTTTTTTTTCAAAGTGGGTGGGGGGAGGCTAAAGTAGTTACGATCAGGTAAAGCGTATCGTAAATCGGCGTTGGATCTAGGGGCAAAGCCCCGGCGGGGTCAAGGGGCGGAGCCCCCGGAAGCCCAGGGCGTGTGGGCATTTAATTACTGTCAGATGAGCATATATTGATACCTTATTTGTGATACTGGCAGGTCACTAATTGGCGTGGGCTCCAGGAGGCGGAGCCCCCGGAAGCTCAGGGATTTTATGCATTAGATTATGGTCAGATTAGCATCCAAGGGCCCGCCTTAGGGCCCTAGGTGGAATCCAGGGGGCAGAGCCCCCGTAAGCTCAGGGGTTTTAGGTATTAAAGAGAAGGTTGAGTTCTGGGAAGAGGTGAAAAAGAATTTGTAAGCGTTATCATTGTTATTATGCAAGTGTGGAAGAACGTCAGTGAAAAAAATGTTCCTTGAAAAGCATGGCTCTTCAAATGCCTTAATATTCTAAATATGGCATGTGACAGCATAAAAATCGGGACGGATTTTTATGCCACATGTTCGTGTAGTCCCATATACATATTTCTGTGTACAGTGCTTGTAACTTTACAAAGACTGGGCCAAATTTCTTATCATTTTGATGATTACAGAACCTTGCAGTACACACCAATAATATATACTAGATGATCAACCTTTTCTGATCGGTTCCACACCGTTTCTTTCACAATTAATGCACTCACATGACCAGAACTCAACTTTATCTTTAAATAACGATCAGATGAGCATATTTTGCTACCTCATTATTTTGTGACACAGGCAGGTCACTATTTTTCCTTTTTTTTCTCTCTTTCTTTCTATTTCTCTTTAATATACTTTTTCAAAAGTGGGGGCTCAAGCACCCCGAGCCCCGCCGTTTCGCGGGCCCTGACAGGTAGGCCTCTAAATAAGCATATTTCTTGCCTGACTATAAATTTGGGAATTTGTCATTTTCCAACAAACGCATAAAAAGTATAATTTACTAAAAAGTGAGAAAAAATCCCGGAAAATTATGTCATTTTCAGCAAATGTGTAAATCACTAGTATCGAATTAGAAATAAACAATGCTTATTTGGGGGCAACTGCAGTAAATTGCACCTGAAATTGCATTATGCGCATATAAGTTCCAAACGCTTTCTTTCATACAAATACACACAAAAGTTCCGAAAGCTTAAATGCATACTACTTCACAAGATGTAATAAAACAATATGAATAATTCTAATGATACATTCACATGCTAATGAATGATCTTTTTTGCGTTTCTTTCTGCCTGCAAAATAGTTTTCTTCTGCATTTTGTTTTGTTGCTGTCATGAGTTTATATTTATATTATTGTTATTTTTTGGCGGGGGGAGAGGCAAGGGCCTTTTGCCTCCCCCCCCCCCGATCCACACTTTGTTGGCGGGAAAATCGCAACTGATATCCCCCTTCTTTTCCTTTCTTCTTCCTCTTTATTTCCTTCCCTTTATCTCCTCTTTTCATTTTATCTTTCCCTTTCCTTCCTTCTCTCTTTTTTTTTGCTGGGGGAGGTAACAGCCTGGGAGTCAAGGCCCTTTTGGGCCCCCCTCTCCTTTTCCCCCCTTTTCTTTTCTGCCTACTCTTCTTTCTTTCCCTTTCTCTACTCTTTCCCTTTCCCTTCTTTTCCTTCTTTCTCTCTCTTTTTTTTCTTTTTGACGGGGGGGGGGGCCAAGGCCCCCTGGCTCCCCCTGGATCCGTGCCTGCCTAAAACCTCTGAGCTTCCGGGGGCTCCGCCCCCTCGACCCCACCAGAGGCCCTCAGGCGGGCCCCTGAATGCTTATCTGACCGTTATAAAATGCCTAAAACCCCTGAGATCTGGGGGCTCCGCCCCCTGGACCACACGCCAATTAGTGTCCTGCCAGTGTCACAAAATTAATAAGGTATCAAAATATGCTCATCAGACCGTAATTAAACACCTAAAACCCCTGGACCCAACCAACCAATGGCCCTAAGGCGGACCCCTGAATACTTATCTGACCGTTATTAAATGCCTCAAATCCCTGAGTTTCAGGGGGCTCAGCAAAAACGTGACAGTACGTAATACAAAAAACTTGGCAAGACCTAAAACAAAACTTGGAATACAGATTTTAAAAATGGCTAAAATGCCAAGGCGCACTACGTTTCGGGCAAACGGTGTTGCCGTGGCCGCCGGAAACATAATGTAAACGTAGCATTAGCTTCCGTTTATTTTGCTGGCGAGTTCAGGGCCGATATTCGTAAAAAATGAATTAAATGAATTTGCATGAAGAATATGATCATGTATTTTAGTGCCATTTAATGTGATATTATCCGTGGGTGGGGGATCTGTTTTTTCCCATAACCTCTTTGATGATTTTCCAAGTTGCATTAGTGTTTGAACTGGCCTTTTTTATTCTATTAGAAAAATCCAATCTACGGGATGTACGAATTAGTTTTGTTAATTTGTTGCGATAAATTTTATATGTGTTTAGGTTAGTGTCAGTTGGATTGCGTAATAGTAATTGGTAGAGGCGATTGTATTGATTTCAATAAACCTTTCGTTATCCAATGATTCCTCTATCTCTATCTGCCCGGAATAGATCAAGTTTTATAGAGATCGGATGTAACAAAAGCTAGTTACAAGAGCTTGAAAACTTGTAACATGAACACAGGCTATCAAATGAAACAATTATTTCAAAATTATAATGAGGATATTAACATTTTATTGCAATAATTGGAGAGATACGGTGGAAATATCATGGTACCCACCTTTCATCAGAATCTACTGAAAGCATGGATAGATATGAAGGATTATAACAACAACACGGCAATATTTTAAAAGATTTAGACGAATGTATCGAAGATCGTGGATAAGTAGTTATCATGATATTCATGAAATATTCAAGGAGAAATTCAATTGAGCATAATATGTTCAGGAATATTAGATTTATTTCACAAAAATATCACTTTTGACACAGTGTATCTGTAATTGCGAAAGGTACCCTGATGTACTTTATAAGCCTGTTCCGTTTTCTTCCTTAGTTTGGGCTGGGAGCAATTCAAGTAGCTCAGGGGTTTTAGGTATTAAATAACGATCAGATGAGCATATTTTGATACCTCATTATTTTGTGACACAGGCAGGTCACTATTCTTCCTTTTTTTCTCTCTTTCTTTCTATTTCTCTTTAATATACCTTTTCAAAAGTGGGGCTCAGCACCCGAGCCCCGCCGTTTCGCGGGCCCTGACAGGTAGGCCTCTAAATAAGCATATTTCTTGCCTGACTATAAATTTGGGAATTTGTCATTTTCCAACAAACGCATAAAAGTATAATTTACTAAAAAGTGAGAAAAAATCCCGGAAAATTATGTCATTTTCAGCAAATGTGTAAATCACTAGTATCGAATTAGAAATAAACAATGCTTATTTGGGGGCAACTGCAGTAAATTGCACCTGAAATTGCATCATGCGCATATAAGTTCCAAACGCTTTCTTTCATACAAATACACACAAAAGTTCCGAAAGCTTAAATGCATACTACTTCACAAGATGTAATAAAACAATATGAATAATTCTAATGATACATTCACATGCTAATGAATGATCTTTTTTGCGTTTCTTTCTGCCTGCAAAATAGTTTTCTTCTGCATTTTGTTTTGTTGCTGTCATGAGTTTATATTTATATTATTGTTATTTTTTGGCGGGGGGAGAGGCAAGGGCCTTTTGCCTCCCCCGATCCACACTTTGTTGGCGGGAAAATCGCAACTGATATCCCCCTTCTTTTCCTTTCTTCTTCCTCTGTATTTCCCTCTCTTTATCTCCTCTTTTCATTTTATCTTTCCCTTTCCTTCCTTCTCTCTTTTTTTTGCTGGGGAGGTAACAGCCTGGGATTCAAGGCCCTTTTGGGCCCCCCTCTCCTTTTTCCCCCTTTTCTTTTCTGCTTCCTCTTCTTTCTTTCCCTTTCTCTACTCTTTCCCTTTCCCTTCTTTTCCTTCTTTCTCTCTCTCTTTTTTTTTTTTTTTTGGCGGGGGCCAAGGCCCCTGGCTCCCTGGATCCGCGCCTGCCTAAAACCCCTGAGCTTCCGGGGGCTCCGCCCCCTCGACCCCACCAGAGGCCTTCAGGCGGGCCCCTGAATGCTTATCTGACCGTTATAAAATGCCTAAAACCCCTGAGATCTGGGGGCTCCGCCCCCTGGACCACACGCCAATTAGTGTCCTGCCAGTGTCACAAAATTAATAAGGTATCAAAATATGCTCATCCGACCGTAATTAAACACCTAAAACCCCTGGACCCAACCAACCAATGGCCCTAAGGCGGACCCCTGAATACTTATCTGACCGTTATTAAATGCCTCAAATCCCTGAGTTTCAGGGGGCTCAGCAAAAACGTGACAGTACGTAATACAAAAAACTTGGCAAGACCTAAAACAAAACTTGGAATACAGATTTTTAAAATGGCCGAATTGCAAAGGCGCACTACGTTTCGGGCAAACGGTGTTGCCGTGGCCGCCGGAAACATAATGTAAACGTAGCATTAGCTTCCGTTTATTTTGCTGGCGAGTTCAGGGCCGATATTCGTAAAAAATGAATTAAATGAATTTGCATGAAGACTATGATCATGTATTTTAGTGCCATTTAATGTGATATTATCCGTGGGTGGGGGATCTGTTTTTTCCCCATAACCTCTTTGATGATTTTCCAAGTTGCATTAGTGTTTGAACTGGCCTTTTTTATTCTATTAGAAAAATCCAATCTACGGGATGTACGAATTAGTTTTGTTAATTTGTTGCGATAAATTTTATATGTGTTTAGGTTAGTGTCAGTTGGATTGCGTAAGTGTAATTTGTAGAGGCGATTGTATTGATTTCAATAAACCTTTCGTTATCCAAGGATTCCTCTATCTCTATCTGCCCGGAATAGATCAAGTTTTATAGAGATCGGATGTAACAAAAGCTAGTTACAAGAGCTTGAAAACTTGTAACATGAACACAGGCCATCAAATGAAACAATTATTTCAACATTATAATGAGGATATTAACATTTTATTGCAATAATTGGAGAGATACGGTGGAAATATCATGGTACCTACCTTTCATCAGAATCTACTGAAAGCATGGATATATATGAAGGATTATAACAACAACAAAAACAATGGTAACATCACACAGCAATATTTTAAAAGATTTAGACGAATGTATCGAAGATCGTGGATAAGTAGTAATCATGAACTCAATTGAGCATAATATGTTCAGGAATATTAGATTTATTACACAAAAATATCACTTTTGACACAGTGTATCTGTCATTGCGAAAGGTACCCTGATGTACTTTATAAGCCTGTTCCGTTTTCTTCCTTAGTTTGGGCTGGGAGCAATTCAAGTAGCTCGTGGTTTAGGTGCGTCTAAAGTGGTAGGCACGGCTGGGACAGAGAAGGGACGAAAGTTGGTGGAGCAGATGGGAGCTGATGAAGTCTTAGATTACAAAAGTTCAGATTTTAAGAGAGATCTTAGGGTGAGTAAACACAATTTCTCAAACATTTTTTCAAAATCTGGTTGATGAAGCGTAGATAGAAACATTTTGCTGCGTGAGTGGCAACAATAACAGAAAATGTTCACACAATCTTTGAATTTAAAATATATTGATTTTGTATGATAGTTTAATACCTTTCGATAACAGTTATTTTCGGGGATGCTCTCGAACGTTGAAATGTTCGTGGATTTGAACAAAGGGTATATGTTTTGAAGAGCAAGAAATTTATCGTAGATATTTCAAAGAGGAACAACCCACTTATAACATAAGGCAAAAATGAGGGAATTTTTCTGAAAGTTGATATGCTCTGAAAGTCGATATGCTAAAGATAGGAGGGTATATAAGAGCCATTTTGTACTTGTACTTTGGGAAAGGGGTCATAAATTGTGGAAAATGTTCCGGAAACTCTGCAAATTACACTCTGCTAACGATCATGAGTCGTGTCCACCCTCTAGGACGACTACCCCCTAGGACAACTACCCCCGGACTAGTAACAGACAACTACCCCCTAGGATATTTGTCCGGGGTAGTTGTCCTAGAGGATAGTTGTCGTAAGGGGTAGTTGTCTGGGGGTAGTTGTCCGGGGGTTAGTTGTCCGGGGTTTAGTTGTCCGGGGGTAGTTGTCCTAGGGGGTAGTTGTCTGGGGGTAGTTGTCCGGGGGTAGTTGTCATAGGGGTAGTTGTCATAGGGGTAGTTGCCCTAGGGGGTAGTTGTCCTAGGGGGTAGTTGTCATGATAATAATAATGATAATAATAATAATAAATAGTAATAACCTAATTTATTCTGGGAAATCTCATCAGCATTAATACTGTTCTTCCTAATAAGGGTGCAATTCTGATAATCCCTACTATAGGTGGGTACCCCCTAGGGGCGGAGAGGGACAGACATTGGTATCATGTCCAAGTATGTAAGCACAGAGCAATGATCGAACCTGGCCCTCGTACGTTGCATAAATCTTACCATTGATGTTAAAGTTTCCATTAATGGTAACTTTAATGGAAACCTTGATTTGATTGGCTGTTGAGCGATGTTACCATGGTAGTTAATAATGATGGCAAATTTCCATCAGTGGTAAGGTTTATGCAACAGGGCCCAGTGACCATTCGTATGAGACTCAATAGGCTTCTCCAATGCTATTTTATGTCATTATTTTTGCTTCTCTGAGTACAGGATGTCTTCGGATCTAAAGGTGTGGACATCATAATTGAAACGAACATTGATGTCAACTTCGAAATGGACATGGACCTCGCTGCTCGTTTGGGGCGTATTGTGGTATGAAATCAACCTCGACTTTTTTATCTTAAAAATGAATTTAGTCTTTAAATAACAGCATGGGTTTACTTCGTTTGTAGTTCGAAACGTCTTTTTTCAGGAGCGAATCATTCCAACTCTCATGAGCAAAAATGAATAAATAAATAATATTTTTCAATTTATCGCTTTCATTTTCGCTTGTGAATGTTACATTTTACAAGTAAAGTTGTTTATTGATTTGTATTTTTATTTTTACCATGATTGAGTTCCACTTTTTCTATTTTGTGTATCAATTTTGTAGCTATTCAGGACAAGGATGTAAAACAGATTTTGTATTTATATCTGATTCTTTGTCATCGTGATTAAATATATTTTAATAAATAAATGAAAATAAGAACTTTCACCTGAATACATGCCCGGTGGCCGGAGTAAGAAATAGTATAATCAGTTATAGTCGTTGTGCACTAGCTGATCTGATGGTCGGTTGTTTTTCTATGACAGGTGCTTGGCAAGCGTGGTAAGACGGTCTGCACTCCTCAGAATCTAGTGTTCAAGGAAACTACCGTCATGGGATGTGCACTCTTCTTCTGTGACTCGGTAGGTACACAAATATACAAACAGACAAACAAACATGCATACAAACAAACGAGCAAACAAAAAGGCAAACCAGTAAATGAGCAGTCAGACAAACATCTTTGAGTCGGTACTAGGCAAACAAACAATAAAAGACGGACAGACAAACAACCAAACAAACAAACCTTGTCGTACATACAATTATGGGTGTCAATCGTGATGGGAACAGGATACTGCATAATTATGAGAATTAGCACGCCCTCCCACGTCACACTATCCGTTTGGTTGTTTCTCATTGTGGATTTGAAACACTCTTTCAAACACTGTTGACAATTTGAACACAGTTGATTTCAATTGGACTATCGTGTTGAGAGTGTGAATATTCATGTTGTCTCCAATTTGTATATCACACCTGTCTGATACAATCCAGAAGGATATTAACTGATTTAATCTACATAGAGATACAACCTTCTAGCTCTCGTAGTGGGGAGGGGGGGGGCTGACGTCTGAATATCAACTTTCCCATCTTGTGAGCGAGCGGGGTGAGGGAGCAAATATGTTGACACATAACAGCGTAACTAATATAGCCAAAACATGTAGCCTTGTTATAAAAACGTACAACATAACATATAAATATTGAAAACTAATGGCTTCGCTGCCCGAATATGAAGTTACAGTATCCCACATTATTGGTGGTACCCCCCCCCCTCTCTCTCTCTCTCTCTCTCTAAATATAAGAGTTTACTATATACATGATTAGTTTAGGCCTATACCTTGTTCGTTGTTCGTGTTGTTGTTTTTAATCCATTTCTTATCTTGTTTTCATTTCACTTTCATTTATTTCTTCTTTTTCTTTGCAACCCTTTTCATTTCGCTTTTCTCTTCTGATAGTCTTAATTACCTTATGAAACATGTTATGTCAGCGTTAGCTGCCTGCAAGAAGGTCATAAGAGCTTTGTATTGCCATTGACTTGCAGTACGTATAGACCTTCTTGTGGGAAGCTAATGTCATCTTCCTTACATTGTAATTGTGTCTCTTTCTCCTGACACCCATCCTCCATCAACTCCTTGTTCTCCTATATGTTCTATTCCAGAGTGAGAGAGAGATCTTGAGCGAGATCATCAACCACGGGGCTGAAGAAGAATGGCTGAAACCCTACGTCGGCTCTACATTCAAACTCAGTGACGTTGCCGCTAGCCATCAATTCATCGAGAATCGGAAGGGCGCTTCTGGAAAGCTGATACTTTTGATCGATTAATTGGTTTCAGATTATACGGTGACAAAAACAAGAATTTTTTTCCATTCTGGACTATTTTTTCGTTCATGGACTGTAAAAAAAATACAGAAAATGGTATTTAATCCTTTTTTATTGAGTCTTTTTGAAGAAACAAAGGGAATCGTTTCATTTTTATTTCCTATCTTTTGCAAAAACAAAATTATATTTCTCTCGACCTCTTTTCATGACCACGCATTCACTCTCTTTCTCTCCATGTACCTCGTCTTAAAACACAAAGCGATTAAAACAAACCAGAAAATGGTATTCATTATGCACCATGAGGTACATTTTATTTTGTATTTTTTTTAAATCACCAAGTTGACAGTTAACATAACTACAAATGTCATTTGTATTCCTTTTGACAGTATTCAATAGTTATCAAAATAAATAAAATAGATAAATAAAATACCTATACCATACATTGTTTATACGCATTACACAAATAAGCATGGAACTGAATGATACAGGGAACTACATGGTATATGCGTTATACCAACCTACAGGGCACTAAATTAGCGTTATACCAACCAACATACCAATCTCAATCTTACCAATCCATCCCTTTCTCTTTCCTTCTCATCTTCTCTTATCTCTCTCTCTCTCTCTCTGTTGTCTCCCCTTTCTCTCCGTTTCTCGACACAGTCGTGGACGAGTGGTTTAATTACTTGACCGGAGATGTAAAGGTCATAGGTTTTATCCCCAGCACGGAACTTTATTACCTTAAGCAAGACGTTTTTATCTTGATTGCTTCTCCTCATCACCCAGTTCAAATTAAATGGGAACTCAGTATGATTTATACGCGTCTTAAAATGGCGCCTGACCGGAATGCTTCACAGGGAGAGGAGTATGTGTGCAGAATGTGAGGGTAAGCCTGACCGGGATAATAATACATCTGTAAATCGTTTGGAGACATCGTACATGATCGAAGCATTATGTAGATCCAGAATATTGTTGTTATTATCATGGAGCTAAAAGACTAGCTCCATGCTATGCCTGACCCCTATTGTTTATTTTGTACAAATTTATCAACAGGTTTAGGCCTATGTGCGAAATGTCAAGTTTTCATATCAAAAAGAAGCTTTCACTTTGTATATTGTTATAATTAAGGTTTATCTGTGTAAATATACAACATGTAATCTGTGGTGTATTAAAATTCGATGAACTGTGCATATTCTTTTGTGTATAAATACCAGTTTCTTTATCTTTTTGAATTAAATGCGTATTAAATTGACGCAAAATGTCCTTTATTTAGATCAGAGCTTTAAGCTAAGTTAGCTATTTGATATGAATATAACCATAAGAAATAACATACAAATAGCTTTAATTCGAAAATCTCGTGAAATAAATACCTTGGGAAACAAAGCTAGAGATAGTGTAATGATAAGTAGCTAAAATCAAGGAAATATGATGAAATTATGAGAATTGAATAAGACAGAGAATAAAAGCTCAATTGCAAAAGGTTGAAAATGTCTCCATCATGAATCGAACCCGGGACACTAGCTTAGAACGCCATTGCCTGAACCACTATGTCATTTAGATTATCTTCGTGGTTTTGGTGACACTGTATTTAATTGACCAGCGGAATGACATAACTTTCTCCTCCATCACTTCTCTTTTTACGGGGTATATATTTTACTAGTCAAATTGTGGTTATTTCACATCATAAAGTGTAAAGGGCATAAATGGGAGGTCGGTGTATTTTATTACTCAAGAAAAGACATTACAAATTTACAATTAATAAATAAGAAAGAAAACATGGATGTGAAAACAATTGTGTTGTGTTCAGTGTAGATATTTTATTTCCAGCAGAGGTTCCATTATCCATATGGAAAACATCATCAAATCAATTCTAAAATGGGTGAGTAAGAACTTAAAGGACAATCCAACCCTTGTACTAAGTTCATTTATATGAACGCAGAAAATAAGATAAACAGAATGTGGAATGATATGAGATCACTAATTCTTTGCGAATCTCATATTTACAGTTAGGTCAGTGGATTTTAGGGGTCGTAAAACCATTTATTTTATGATGTAATCAAGTTAATATATGTTGATTAATGTATTATTACCAGTCTCTTTTTTATGTAAAAGATTATATCATGTTTTATGTGGTTTTGAATAAAATTAACTTGAACTTGATAAAAATACATCTCTCATTATATGATGTGTGATGAAAAAAATGACAAACAAAACGTACCCCACACCTAATCCGTCTTTTGCATGTACAGTAAAATTATTTATTAGCATCAGTGGGAGGGGCTGTATACAGGGGCGGCGGAGCGACTTCCAAAGTGAGGGGGCACCAACAAAAAAGGGCACTTTCTGGAAAACAGGGCACCTACAAAGCGAAAATATACAATTCTTTTGACATTGGAATATACCCCTACATTGTGATTACATTATCAGGGATGATTTCAATATTTGTTTCTATTTATACATCATATAAGATATTGCTTAGGCATCATACTTTGCAGTTGGGTGTGATGGTCAGAAAATTCATTTGCGAGGGAGCGAAGTGAGCGAGGAAAAAATTCAAGATTTGTGAGGTCGCAGCGCAAAAAAATTACATTTTATACAGAGGGGGGGAAAACCCAATCCTGATGGGGTTTATGAGCTCATTCACATAACGGAAGACTGAAAAGACCTTTGATAAGTAACATAATTATATCATCTATAAATGCGAGCGTAGCGAGCGAGCTTTGGGGGAAATTGCTCTTAGTCGCTTGAAATTAGGGGCACGTTTAATGATGAGAGGAAAAGGGGACACTTATCGAAAGGGATAAGACACATATTAGAAAAGAAAAGCAGCACGTGTCAAAATACAAATGGTAATTATCAGAGGTAAAAGAGGTGAAAGAGGCACTCACCAGGGATACCAAAAAAGGCACTTATGAGAATGGGAAATGGGCATTTGTCGACGGAAAAGGGGTGCCCATTAGATTTTGATAGGGGCATTTATAAGAGGTGAAAAGGGGATATGTCCCTTATTAGAAAGGAAAAGTAGCGTATAATTGCTAAAAGGGTAATTATCAGAGGTGAAAAGGGGTACTTATCGCACCTGAAAAGGGGCACTAGCAATAAAGGAAAATGTGCATTTGTTGAAAGAAAATGTGCACCGATCGGATTTTAATAGGGGTATTTATCGGAGGTGAAAGGGGGCTTTTATGAGAAGGGGGAAGTGGCTCTTATTAAAAAGAAAAAGAGGCACATGTTAAAATAAACGGGGCACTTATCACAGATGAAAAAGCGTAATTATGACAAGGGGAAAAGGCACTTATAAGAAGAAAAAAGAGCATTTATTAGGGCGGAAAAGGGGCACGTGTCAAAATAAAAGGGGCAATATTATTATTAGAGGTAAAAAGAGACACTCATCAGAGATGAAAAGAGCACTTATCAGGGGGGAAGGGGCACTTGTCAAAATAAAACGTGTATCTCTCAGATTTCAATAGGGGCAATTATTGGAGGTGAAGGGGGCACTTATCTGATGTGAAAAGGAGTCACTTCTGGTACCTGAAAAGGGTCATTTACCAGAGATGAAAAGGGGCACTTATGAGAATGGAAATGGACACTTTCCATAGGTAAAAAAGGGCATTTATGAAAAGGAGAAGGGGCTCTTTCTTAATAGTGGGGGCACTTATCATAAGGAAAAGAGGCACTTATTAGAAAATGTGATTAGATTATGTGAAAATATAAGGTGTACTTATCAGAGTTAAAAAAGGAGTAGTAATACAAAGGGGAAGGGGCACTTCTTACAAAGGAATAGGGGCACTTGTCAAAGTAAAAGGGGCATCTCTCAGATTTGAATAGAGCAATTTCCAGAGGTGAAGGGGGCACTTACTAGAGATTAAAAAGGGCACTTATGAGAATGGAAAATGGACACTTATTGCAAAGGAAAATGGGAACTGGTCGAAGGAAAAGGTGTACGTGTCAAAACAGAAGGGGCACTTACATCAGAGGTGAAAAGTGGAAGGGGCACTTTTACAAATTGATAGGGGCACTTTTTGATACTTGAAAAAGTGAGGGCACAGTGCCCCCCGGGCGCACGGCCTCTGGCTGTATACAGTGCATCCCAGAAAACAAGTGAAATGCTCTCGGCGGTCTCGCCTGCATTACGCAATTCAGCATTACGCAATTCGATATGATGAAAAATTGAGGTTGGGACATTATTTTTATAGGCAGGGTGGCCCATTTGCAGACCCCCGAAAATGAAATCCTCTGAATATAATAAGCATTTTGAAGTGAATATTGATTATGAATCATCAGAATAATTATTTACTGTATCATAAGAATACAATATAATGAGATTTAGTGTATGGGTAAGACTATAAATGTTTCAATGCTTGTCAGTAATTTACAAATAAAGTTATCTAATAAACTTTTTAAGAAAAGAGGATTTTTCAGCATTTTGTGTAAAAACAATTGGAAGTTAAAGCCCATCTACATCACATCACGTCTCATTAGCATAATGAGAACATTATTATGAGATATACTCCAATATATATTATCGAAACATCAATATTGTCACCTAGCTGTAACTGATCATGTACATACTAGGCCTGGGATCGAATACTAAAATTACTATTAGAATATTCATGGGAAAGTACTTGAATGATTTGAATATTTACTTTCATGAAATATGAACAAATAACAACAATTTATTTATTAATTCTCATATTAAATTTTGAGAACATAATCCAAGTCTACTGACCTAAAATGACCTTTGACCTTGACTTTGTGACCTGGAATTTGTGTCACATGATTTGTGATACTTGATAGCCCTTGGGTACAAGTTTCATGGAATTTGAACAAACACTTTTGAAATTATGCTAAAATTTCAAAATCTTGATGTTGATGCCACAACAAAGTCTAAGTTTCCAGACCTGAAATGACATTTGACCTTTACTTTGTCACCTAAAAGACTAATAACATGATTGGTGATACTTGATAACCCTTATGTTCAAGTTTCATGGAATAGGAATGTATACTTTCAAAATTATGATAACAATTAAAAAATCTTAGCCTGATGCCACAACATAGTTAAGTTTGTTGACCTGAAATGACCTTTGACCTTGACCTAGTGGGCTGAAATTCTACTCACATGATTGGGGATACTTGATAACCCTTTAGTCTAAGTTTCATTGAATAAGAACTTATACTTTCAAAATTATATTACAAATTCAAAAACTTAACCTCAGGTTAAGTTTTTGATGATGATGCCACAACATAGTCTAAGTTTGTTGACCTGAAATGACCTTTGACCTTGACTTTGTGACCTGAAATTTTCCTCACATGATTGGGGATACTTGATAACCCTTTAGTCCAAGTTTCATTTAATAGGACCTTATACTTTCAAAATTATATTAACAATTCAAAAACTTAACCTTAGGTTAAGTTTTGATGTTGACGCCGCCGCCGCCGCCGTCGCCGTCGCCGTCGTCGCCGCCGCCACCGGAAAAGCGGCGCCTATGTCTCGCTTTTTGCTACGCAGGCAAGACAAAAACGAAACCCCAAAACAATGGTTGTTGTGAAGAAACTTTGAGATGAATAAACATTATTCCTTGCTTTTCATAAAGTAGAAGTAATATATACTTTAACTACATTAATCCACACACTTTTCACCGAGCAACATTATTTTGAAAATAGAACGTCAAAATCAATTTGTGCCAGAATTTGGTAAAACCGTGAAAAAGTTAGTATCACATGCCTAACATGACGTAAAGGAACGTATCCGGACACCCACCCCCGGCTAACCACCCCCAGTCAACTATCCCCTAGGGTAACCACCCTCTAGGACGACTACCCCCCGGGACAACTACCCTCCAGACAACTACCCCCAGGACAACTACCCCCAGGACAACTACCCTCCGGGACAACTACCCTCCAGACAACTACCCCCTTGTACAACTACCCCCAGTCAACTACCCCCAAGACAACTACCCCCTTGTACAACTACCCCTTGTACAACTACCCCCAGACAACTATCCCCAGACAGCTACCCCTAGGACAACTACCCCGGACAACTACCCCTATGACAATCCTCTAGGACAACTTCCCCCAGACAACTACCCCCAGTCAACTACCCCTAGGACAACTACCCCTTGTACAACTACCCCTAGGACAACTACCCCCTGACAACTACCCCCAGACAACTACCCCCGGACAACTACCCCTTTGACAACAATCCTCTAGGACAACTACCCCCAGACAACTATCCCCAGACAGCTACCCCTAGGACAACTACCCCGGACAACTACCCCTATGACAATCCTCTAGGACAACTTCCCCAGACAACTACCCCCAGTCAACTACCCCTAGGACAACTACCCCTTGTACAACTACCCCTTGTACAACTACCCCGGACAACTCCCCCCAGACAACTACCCCCCAGACAACTACTCCACGTCTCGGTTTTTACTTGCAGTTTTTACTTTACCAGTTTAGCTTTATGATAAGCTGCCATCAGGATTATTTCTACAAACAAAAAAACACTGACCGTACTGTGTTTTGGGTTTCTGAAGTGACTCCCTTCAAAGCATTTTTTGTCTCAATAATCTTATCTTTTTTTGTTTGTTGTTGCAATATGTACCTTGTACCTTGTAGAAATAATCCTGATGGATACTTCTGTATAAGTCTACTTTTTGTGGGTTGTTGTGTTCCCCTTTAAAAGGGTGTGTCTCATTAGAGTGAAACCATTAAAAATAATCCAAGTCACAAATTAGTTCAGAAATTGAGTCTGTGATGTATATAAATAGAACACTTTAATTAATCTACAATTTTTTATATTGACATATTTACAGTTCAGTTCATACAGGGTATTACAAGAAAGATCAGCATGATTAAAATGACATACCGGTAGATTATTAAATATGATGTGTTGCAAAATACATGTATCTGGCATCAAATCAGGAGAAAGAAGTCATTCCATCCATGGAATATAAGTTTAGGAGCAAAATAATAACAATGAAGATTCTCATGTTGAAAAGTTTCAAGGTAAACTGATTTCATGCAAACTGTTTTACCGCTTTTATAGGGGTATATTAAACCCTTCATAGAAAGTTGGTTTCAGTAGAGGCCAAACAAAATCACAGAAGAACACCAGTGAAAGTTTGAGAAAAAGAGGACAAAGAGGACAAAGAAAAAGAAATTTATGAGTTTTTGAAATTTAGATCACTAATAATAAAGGAAATTTCCCATTTCAAAACATCTCCTTTTCTCCATTCTAATGATAGATCAGACTTTTGTACATGTTTTGTAGATGAATTCCTATAAAAAAAGAAAAATGTCTATTCTCCCCATCCGAATCGATTGTAAGGGCACGTTGAATAATACGGTACAAAGCATTATATATGGCATTACACTTGACTGAATAGCCAATAGGAAATTAAGTTCCCAACATCATTAATAATCTCAGGTAGAACATATGCTCCTGCAAGGATGCAATTATGTTCTAGCCTTCTAGATTTAGTTTACGTTTAGGATTTAGTATAGTGTTTGTCTCAAGGTGTTGAAATTAGGATATTGAATGCATAGCAAATCGTCACTAAAGCATGTATCATACAACAAGAACAAAGAAAAACATACCTTTCTTATTTTGTGTTGGATTATTCGGAAACTTTCACTAATATATTCTCTGATTATTATGTTACCATTAATCGAACAACCTCTGAAGGATTCATTTCCCTTTCAAAGTAAAATTTTCTTCAGTGGTGAAATTGTGCATATATATTCTATATCAAATATTGTTGTTAGAACAATATATGACATGTGCACAGCTTCAAGTTGTACGATTAATGTTACATTCAAGGGATTCAAATACATCTAGTGTCTTTCCCCAAAACAATTAAAAAACATTAATTACACATTGTAGCTCATACCAGATCATACAGTTAACAACAGAATTCATTAAACATACCCCTTGTAAATTTGAAGTTTTTTGTGTTTTTCTCAAGAACTCAAGAATGAAAGGTGGACTGGTTGAACATGTCACATTCTCAGGAAATCAGGAA